>PVLC010039190.1:0-14379 GCA_004027655.1 Graphiurus murinus
TGGTTTTTGATAGGGAAGAGGGTCCTCTACCCTATCCTGAAGCATATTTTAACTTTTGGTTTCCTTAAACTCATTGCTACTTAATAAGGTGATCCTTAGCTGGGCTTGGTGGCTCATGCCTGTAGTCCCAGTGACAGAAAGATATTAGGTTTGAGACCAGTGAGCAGTAACTTAGTGAGGATCTATTTAAAAATAAAAGAAATTAAAAGGGGTGGTCCTATAGTTCAAAAATAGAATGCCCCTGGGTTCAATCCCTAGTACCAAAAAAATGAATGAATAAATAAATATTTGCTTATAAAAATAATTTTTTATTTAGAAAGAACATGCAACCTCCTAGTTATCCCAGGACACAAGATGTAATTTTTACTTTGGCAATACTTTGTGTGTTGTTTGCAAGATTTTGTTTACCTCAGTATGTTTTTTTATGGCTAAAATTCTTAATGTATTAACTCATGGAGCCAGATGTGGTGGCACACGCTTGTAATCCTAGTATTTGGGAGGCTGAGATAGGAGGATCTCAGGTTTATAGCCAGCCTCAGCAACTTAGACTCTCCACAACTTAGATCTTGTTTCAAAAAAAAAAAAAAAAAATAGGGCTGGGGATGTAGTTCAGAGGTAGAATGCCCCTGGGTTCCATCCCCAGTACCACACACAAAAAAATTAACCCATGGGGATAATACTAAATTGCTAAGGCTCCCCTTGCTATTTTATGATTAAGACGTACTTAAGAAAGCAATTAAACATATGTTAACCAAATTTTTCATCATGCTTAATCATTTTCTGAGATATAATATATTAAATGAGACAGTAAAACTCTAAGGGCCTGAAGAAGCATGAGTTCCACTAGTTTGTAAAAACTTGGATTGGGCAACTTGGATAGATCACTTGCCAAAATCAACTTGGCAGTCTATGACTGTCTATCTTCCTGCTTACATTACCACACAGAATTGATAATAAAAATAATGACTAACACATATAAAAGTTATTATGTGTGAGATATTGCTCTAAGTACTTTATATATATTAACTTATGTAATCCTCACAATAATCCTAAGATAGCTATTATTATATTTTACATTTCAGGCATGAGAATCAAGGGACTAGAAAAGTAATTTGTTTAGTATCACCAGTCAAAAGATGGCTATCCCTAATTTTCTGTGTCTTGATTAGTCTTTCTTTCTCACCTATAGAACAGAACTATAGTTTTCTGAAATTAAGTAGAATTTGGAAAATTCAGGAATAATTTGTGTTTATTGTGTGATTTTTTTAGAAAGTTTAAAAAAGGAATATTTTAGTGTTACCTTTCGCCCTTTAACAGAGGTCAAATGTGTTTAATTTTAAATAATTCTCAAGGAAGTATGAATAATAGAGAAAAACACTTGTCCAGTTTTAACTACCTTAGTATCATATTGTAATAAAGAGTTTTGTTTAAATGGATTTGGTTTTTACCACAGGTCGAGTTATTGTAGATAAATTCCCTACAAGAAAATATAGATAACATGGCTAATTTCTATTGTAGATGTTCATTCTCATCCCTAAATTGCATTTTAAAAATATGTTTCTAAGTCGGGCATGGTGGCACACACTTGTAATCCCCAGTACTGGGGAGGCTGAAACCAGAAGATCCGGGTTCGTGGCCAGCCTCAGCTACTTAGTGAGGCCGTCTGCAACTTAGTGAGACCCTGTTTCAAAATATAGAATAAAAAAAATAAGGCTCGGGGTGGAGTTTGGGTATAGCTCCATCCCCAGTACCCTCCCCCCACACACACACACAAAAGTTTCTGCCGGGCATGGTGGTGCACACTTACAATCCCAGCACTTGGGAGGCTGAGACAGGAGGATCACAAGGCCCTCCGCCACTTAGTGAGACCCTGTTTTAAAATAAACAATAAAATAAGACTGGAGGTGTAGCCCTTGGATTCAATCCCCAGTACCACACACACAAATAAACAAAAAATGTTTCTTAGTATTTTATTAATTCTTTTCTTTGCATTTAAGTTAAATATTCATAAATATCTATAACTCATTTCATAGAAATATTTAACAAACATGTCACTTTGAATTACTGAGTGATAGAAAATAGGGCCACCTTCAACCCTTTAACAAATCTTACTGATGTATTCCAGAACTAAAACAACACATAAAATACCCAATCTTAAACTCAAGATCTGAATATATTTACCAGCTATGGTGGTGCACACTTGTAATTCCAGCATTTGGGAGGCTGAGACCGGAAGATCCGAGTTCGTGGCCAGCCTCAGCTACCTAGTGAGGCATTCCGCAACTTAGTGAGACCCTGTTTCAAAATAAAGAATAAAAAATAGGACTAGGGGTGTAGCTCGGAGGTAGAATGCTCCTGAGTTCAATCCCCAGTACCGAAAAAAAAAAAAAAAAAAAAAAAAAAGATCTAAATATATTTAACTTAGTAACTAATTCAGACAATAATATATCTGGATTAAAAACATCATAATCCAATAAAAAAGCTAAAGAATTAATGTTGCTTGTATATTTTATCACATTTCTTTCTGTTATATAATTTGTTATCTTGTTTTTTTTCCAGTTTATGTTATGATAGCAATTTTCTGCATAGCATCAGCAATGAGTCTGTACAACTGTCTTGCTGCTCTAATAAGTAAGATACCATGTGGACAATGCAAGTATGTATCTCTTGTGGAGAATGTTGTAATACTGATGTTTATAATTTAATATAAGGAAAAGTAACTGTTACAAACCTGTGCAGTTCAATATACATTATATTTATGCTGTATACATTTAAATTAAATAAAATTTTCAAAATTTAAAATTTAGTTTGCTAATCTCAGCCAAATTTCAAGCATTCAGTAGCACATGTGGCTAATGGCTACTCTATTGGATGGCACAAATATGGAATATTTCCATCACCATAGAAAATTCTTTTGAACTGATTATTATATCTCATTTATTTTACTTAGAATCAGGACTTCTAAAGTACTATTTTAGTCACTTCTTGTGAATGGTAGATGTTTGGCACTTCTTATATCAAGTGCATATTGTATTTTGTCTGTAGCATGAACTAAATTATTTTGTTATCTTTTAGGATCACATGTTGTAGCAAAACCTTTGAAGTAAGACTTATTTTTCTCTCTGGACTATGCATTGCAGTAGCTGCTGTCTGGGCTGTGTTTCGAAATGAGGATAGGTATGAATACCCAATGTATTCAATTTTAGATTTAAAGGTGAATTATTTTATATATTGCCCTGATATTCATTATGATTATTATGAAAGGTTTTTGCTATTGTCCCAGAACATATCTTGAAAAAAGCTGTCTCTTAAATGTTTAAATGAGTAGATCTCATGCTGATGATTTGAGTTCATATAGAGAAAGAAATATGAATTCTGATTTAAACATCTTGACTTCAAAAATATACTTAATTATTGTATAGTTACACAACCAAGTGTAACTCTAAAAAATGAAGATTTCTATGAAGTGATTTCCAGGATATATTTTTAAATGAAAAAAAGCAAAATGCAGAAGAATATATATGGTATGCTACCTTTCATGTTAGAAAGAAGGAGATGTATAAGATAACTGAACATTTACAGAGAGAAGAGGATATATACGGTATCTATCCTTTACAAGAAGAATAATCAGAAAGAATATACACTTAGGTTGATTTAAGGGTTTATTATTTATGACCTAAACAATGTAATGTTTTAAAATTTGGGGAACATTATTCATACAACTTTAGGCAGCTTCCTGCATGATCATCAATTGATAATTATGCATGTCAGTTTCTGATAGAGTAAGTTAATTCCTTTGTTTTCAAGGTGTCTAGATGTATAATAACACCAATGTCCTTTGTTAGTAGCTACCTTTCTAGAAAGAGACATATGTATAAATTCAAAGATTAAAGACAAATAATGTGCTTATGCATGACATATATTCTTCCTAGATGACTTTCAGCTTTTTCATAATATTCATTGTTCTGCTAGGATAGTAAATTACTAAATGGGACGAATACAGGGGGATTTAGTTGTTGTCATACTTGGTGTTTAGTAATTGAACAGTCAAACCATAGCAATTGAATTCGATTCCTTTAGTGATCTGTTTCTTTTGAAATTTTGTCTAAAAGTAACTGGATAAAATAATAGGATAATATCTTTTTATTTTAGGTGGGCTTGGATTTTACAGGATATTTTGGGGATTGCTTTCTGTCTGAATCTCATTAAAACACTGAAGTTACCCAACTTCAAGGTAATACATACTACTTTGCAACTAAAATGATTTTTTCTTTTTAAAACAACTTTATTAACATATAATCTATGTACAATAAAATGTACCTATTTCATACTGTTTGTTGAAATTTTATAAATGTATAACTTTTTTTGGTGGCACTGAGGATTGAACTCAGGGGCATTCTAACCTCTAAGCTACACCATGGCCTTATTTTATTTTTTATTTTGAAGCAGTCTAAGTTGCCAAAGCTGGTGTCAAACCTACAATCCTTCAATATTAGTCTCCCAAGTACTGGGATTACAGACATGTACTCCCATGCCTGGCTTACAAATGTATAATTTTATAATCACTAGAAGTTACAGAATATGTCTCGCATCTCTTCAAAAAGCTCTATCATGCCCTTTTGCAATTAATCCTAACCTCCAGGCAAAAGCAACCAGTGATTTGCTAGCTAAAATATTATTTATCATTCATTTCATGTGCACAATTCATAAAATGCTTAAGAGACTAAATATCAAGGAAGAACATTTCTTTGCTTTACTGACTTTTTTAAATAAGAGGAATAAAGAAGATAGGAGTTAAAATGTGATTTGTAGAACAAAACTACACATGGTAATACCCATAAAATACCCTTTAAAAATAATCTTCAAACCAGGTGTAGTGATACACGCTTGAATCCCAGTACTTGGGAGACTGAGACAGGAGGATCACAGGTTCAAGAACAACTTAGCAAAACCTTCAGTATCTTGGTAAGACCCTGTCTCAAAATTAAAAATAAAACGGCTTGGGTGTAGTTTGGAGGTAAATGTCCCTGGGTCTAATCCCTAGTACCAAAAAAATTAAATAAATGTACTATTCAAATATATATGTATAAATATATATATATACACACACACACACACACATACACACACATATGTATATATTTTTTCATGTGCCTATTTGTATTTGAAAATTTAATACCTTCATATAGATATAGAAAGTTTGACCTTTTATTTTTTTCTTCAACAGTCATGTGTGATACTTCTAGGCCTTCTCCTCCTTTACGATGTATTTTTTGTTTTCATAACACCATTCATCACAAAGGTATGACCATGTATTTTAAATCCATGAAGAAACATGCTAAAAGATGAGAATCTTAAAACTATTCATAGAATATTGACTTAACATACATTTACCCCTGAGTTCCAATTCTCTTAGAAGAATTGTCACTGATATTAGCCTTTTAATAAAGAGTATTTTTAAGCCTTTAGTATATTATGTTAGGAAAAATAAGAATCTTCTGACTGATGTAAAAATAAGAATGTCTATATTTTTCTTCCCCTTTAAAAGTAATTGTATCATAATAAATGTCTACTGTACACAATATAGACAACAGGAGAAAGAAAGGAAGGGGGAGGGAGAGAGAAAGGGAGAGAAAAGGAAGGAAAGGAAAGGATCGTTAATACTTTCATATCTGAGTCCTAGTTGAAGACCAAGAAACAACAACACACTGACAGTCTGAAGGCCTACAGTGTAGCTTTGTAACCTTGCAACCCTGGGCACATTACTTAGTCCTTTCTGCTTCAGTTTTCTACTCCATTGTGTGAAGAAATATTGCTAGCTTTCCACCCCACCATCAACATCAGTAGAATTTGATTTGTTGCTGTTGCAATTGATAGAACCCAACCTAAGGTCCCAGGTATCCAGGCTGTATGTGGAGGCTGGGGCGAGGCTGGCCACAGGAGAAACTAGACCCAAGGCTATGTGCTCTCCCTTTTTGCTTCTGTCCATTTGTCCATTCTTTCAGACTGGCTGCTTCCATGAGTGGTAGCTCCTAGGTCATATAATCTCAGCTCTGCCACTAGCTCCTCCATATAATGAAAAGTATTGGATAAGTATGGTAGTTCATTATTTGAACAACTTTTTTTTTTTTTTTTTTTTTTTTTTTTTTTTTTTTTTTTTTTTTTTTTGCAGTACTGGGGATGGAACCCAGAGGCATTCTACCTCCAAGTTATACTCCCAGACCTATTGTATTCTTTTATTTGGAAACAGGGTCTCACCAAGTTGCAGACAGCCTCACTAACTAGTAGAGGCTGGCCATGAACCTGCAATCCTCCTGTCTCAGCCTCCCAAGTACTGGGATTACAAGCATGGGCTACAAGCCATGCCTGGCTTTTTGTCCAATTTTTCCACCTTGACTCTTTTCCTATCTCATGAATATGTTATTTTTCTCCTACTTTTCTCCATTTTAGAGTCTTGGTTTGTAATGTTTTATTTTTGTATTTGTTTGCAGTGTTGGGATCCAACACAGAGCCTTGTGCATGGTAGGCAAGTGCTTTTCCACTGATTATACCTTCAGTCCCCACTGGTACTTTATACATTCTTTAGGCCCTACCATCTATGAACCACTGTTCTGACATTTAACTGTCCCAAATTACTGCTACCCAAACTGTTTTACTAGCATTTTTTCATGCCTTAATGATGAGCCATTTTACTCATCGACTTCATTGAGTAGCAGTAACCTTAAGCTAGGTTCATGCCTGTAATCATAGTACTTGGAAGTCTGAGACAAGAGGATTGCAAGTTCAAGTCCAGCATGAGTAACTCGGTGAGCTCCTATTTCAAAATAGAGGACAAGAGGTGTGGCTCGATGGCAGAGTGCCCCTGGGTTCAAATCCCAGTACACACACACACACACACACACACACACACTAACTTTAAAAAAGCAGGACTGTTATTAAGAGTTGTAAATGAGTCCTATCTAGAGCTGGCGTAGCTTGCATTGATTTACTTAGTTCAAAAAATGTTTTTATAGAATATGCCATTGGAGAGCTCTACAAAACCATTCCTATAAGTCAACAGATAGATAGTTCATGGCATATTAACCATACATTACACTGTATATCTAGCCACAGATGATAACTAAGCTTCTTAAAAATAATTTTCTCATTTTAACCCTAGTAACACTTTATGAATATCAGTCATGTCTGTCAGAAAACAATTTCTGTTCCCTACAAATAAAAAGTTTCAGAAATTTCAAGGTAATAAAGGTGTTTTTTAGCCTTCTTTCTTTCTCCTGTGCTTAGGAAAATTTCCATCTTTTTTCTTTTTTTTTTTTTTTTTTGCGGTACTGGGGATTGAACTCAGGGGCATTCTACCTCCAACCTCTACCCCCAGCCCTATTTTTTATTCTTTATTTTGAAACAGGGTCTCACTAAGTTGCGGAATGCCTCACTAGGTAGCTGAGGCTGGCCGCGAACCCGGATCCTCTGGTCTCAGCCTCCCAAATGCTGGGATTACAAGTATGCGCCACCATGCCCAGCTTTCCATCTTCTTTTTTCCATCTTAGTTCCTACTGAGTAGTCAGGATTGTGATTTCTAGCAGTCTAATATAGTAGGAAAAGCTATAGTGCTCTTTGGAATTCACTGTTGTAGATTAGTACCTTTTCAGTCTACTTTGTTTTTTATTAAGACTATTGATCTTACTGTGGTAGATAACTCAAAATGAAAATCAGATACTTAATTGCTGATTTTTATGGTTTTCACTGTAAATTTGAAGGATTAACTATTGGTTATTGTACGCATGATCTCAACTCAGGTTCCAGTGGACTTCTGATAAGTTGGCAGGGCAGGTGGCCATAGGAATATATCAATAAGAGCCTGTCTTACTCATTTTTTCATCTACCAGCATCCTTACTATAGTATCTTACAAATAGTAGCTACTCAAATTTCTTTGAATCTATGGAAGGACGTCCATTCACATCTCCAGTTAAATGTTTTAAATAACAACTAGAGCATAGACCAAAACGAACTCTTTCTGGAAATTTTATCACAACCTGGGAATTTTCTTTAAGGAACTGTATTTAGTATTAGTTTATCTTTCTAAAGTGCTATGACTTAGCCCTCCTATAATCCAGAGCTTAGCATGAGGCTATGATTTCTGTAGCTAGGAATTTTATCTTTCTACACAGCTCAGGTATCAGTGAGGTTCTTTTAAAAACACTCAAATAATTTCTCCTCTCCACCCCACCCATGTGGAAAATATAGTTTGTCAAGCACACTTTCCTTAAAATTCAACTTTTATTTTTCTTCTGCCTGTTTAGCTGATAAATTCATCATACTCTGAAACATAAAATGGGTTTTCACTCAGTCTTAGCCTGCAACCTCTAATGTTTTCCCCTCTCCATGACAGACTGGGCTATCTGAAGAAAACTTTTAAATGAACTCACAAAGCCTACATAGAAAGACTTTAGCTAGATAAAAGGAGGGAAATTCAGCTAAGGTAAATGTTTTGACTGGAACGCAAAAGGCAGGCAGGGCTGAAACTGGACAGGAGTCAGGGTAGAGAAGCTCCTAGGGTTCTGTAGGGTTGAATCTTTTTATGTTTCGATTCATATTGTGAATAGCCAGAAGGTCAAATACGAATTTATTCAAATGAAATTATCTATATTTGTTACCAAGCCAAATTTAAAAGATCTTTGTATCTTCACTAATATTGCTAAAAATGATTAAGAACTATAGAATATTACATAATATATCATTGAAAGTACTTAAAATTTATAACTCATTATAAATGTTAGATAATATGTCAGTACAATATGGAGCTCAAGGTATGCTTGAATAATCTGTACATGTCTTCAGTTTCTGTTCATTACTGAACTCTAATAAAGTAGAACAGTGTGACCAGGAGTGGTGGCATATGCTTATAATCCAGTACTTGGGAGGTTGAGACAGGAGGATCACAGGATTGAGACCAACTTCAGCCATCTTAATGAGGCAGCAACTTAGCGAGACCCTGTTTCAGAGTAAAAATAAAATCACACTGAGTATATAGCTCAGAAGTAGAATGCCCCTAGGTTCAATCCTCAGTGCTACAAGAAAAAAAATAGAAAAGTGTGAATTTTGTTTTAGATTACTTTATTTTGCTGTCTATAAAGACTATTTTAGATATACACATAATAGAATTCTACTCAGCAATAAAGAAGAACAAAACTATGTCATTTGCAAGAAAATGGAAGGACCTAGAGAACATTATGTTAAGTGAAATTAGCCAATCACAGAAAGTGAAGGGTCATATGTTTTCTCTAATATGTGCCAGCTAGGGAGTAATTGGAATACAGAGGGACGCCAAACAATGGAGAAGTAATCTTAGTGGAGCCAGGGAGGTGGTCTAAGGGAAGGGGAGGGGGAAGATTGAGGTTCATTAGTGGAATTACTACCATTGACTATGTGCACGTATGTGAAAATAACAATGTCAGTCTCAGTACTCTGTTTTGGGAAGATGGGAGATAGGGAGGCGGATGAGGCTGTCACAGTCAATGTGATTTACATTATGATGTTAGACTATAATGCACCAATAAAAGCATATAAAAAGACTATTTTAGGAAAAAAGCTGTCAACAGCCCATTTTCAGGCAGTTTACAGTAGGCTGTATGTTGTGGGGCTTAAATCTTCCTTGAGCAGTGGCAGGTGTTTTCTTTAAATGACTGAACAACTTTTTTCATCTTCTTTCTCAATTATAGAATGGTGAGAGTATCATGGTTGAACTTGCAGCTGGACCTTTTGGAAATACTGAAAAGGTAGGAATGGCAATTGAATAGAAATGACTGCCCAGTGAATGTGTGTGTATCCGGTTTGTAATGTTGTCTTCCTATGTAATTCATTTGTCATGTAGTGCATGTTAAGGTATTGTAAAACTTATTTCTCACAAAATATAGCCCTTTTCTTAGTTATTCTAAATTATTAAATACCTATTGACTTGGGTTTCATCCTAGAATGATGGAAACTTTGTGGAAGCCACTGCTCAACCCTCAGCTCCCCATGAGAAAGTAAGGATTGTATTTCAGATATGTTCATTGGACTTTAAATCATACCCTCTGAAACAAAATTCTTCTTTGGGGAAAAAAAACAGATTGAAAAAAAAAATCTGTTTCAAGGCTTGAGTCCTATTCTTGATTTTAAAAAAAAAGTTAGATATGGGGATAGTGGATTAATACTGTTAATCTTACATGTGTTGGGTTTCATTTTTCTAAAACTATACACACACACACACACACACACACACACACACACACGTGCCTAGTTTATGTCCTCTGATTTCAAGCTTTTTTAATGTCAGTTTAAAAATGTTAATTGTTAGCCGGGTGTGGTGGCGCGTGCTTGTAATCCCAGCATTCGGGAGGCTGAGACCAGAGGATCCGGGTTCGCGGCCAGCCTCAGCTACCTAGTGAGGCACTCCGCAACTTAGTGAGACTCGGTTTCAAAATAAAGAATAAAAAATAGGGCTGGGGGTGTAGCTCAGAGGTAGAATGCCCCTGAGTTCAATCCCCAGTCCCGCAAAAAATAAAATAAAATAAAAATGTTAATTGTTCTTATGTCAGTCCTTCCCTTTCTAAAATAAAGATTGGGAAGAGGTACATTAGTGGCCTTTCTTCATTCCTTTCCTTTCTTTCTCCCTTCTTTCCTTCCTCCCTCCCTCATTCTCCTTCATTCCTTCTTTCTTTTCCCTTCCTTCCTTCTTTGTTTTTTCTTTCTTCCTTTCTTTTTCTTTTTCTTTTTTCACAGTTACCAGTAGTCATCAGGGTACCAAAGCTGATCTATTTCTCGGTAATGAGTGTATGCCTCATGCCTGTTTCAATATTGGGTTTCGGAGACATTATTGTACCAGGTAAGTGATTGCAACAATTTTAATAAAAATATTCTACTGGCTTAAAATTGTCACATATACAGTGTCTGTTAAAAGTTACCTACTCTGTAGATATTTCTGGCATTGCTAAAGCTGTATTAAGTGACAAAGATAGACAAAAAAAGCATGTTGAGAGAGAAGATAAAACCCAAATGGTAACAACCAAAGTAAAATCTATCCCATGACTCAAAAAATATCGTAAAGCAAGCAGCTAGGATCCTTTTATTTTATTTTATTTTTGTGTGTGTGGTACTGGGGATTGAACTCAGGGGCATTCTACCTCCGAGCTATACCCCCAGCCCTATTTTTTATTCTTTATTTTGAAACAGGGTCTCGCTAAGTTGCGGAGTGCCTCACTAGGTAGCTCAGGCTGGCCGCGAACCCCGATCCTCTGGTCTCAGCCTCCCGAATGCTAGGATTACAAGCGTGCGCCACCACACCAGGCTAGCTAGGATCCTTTTAAAAAGTCAGATATAATAATGCCAAACATAGACTTTTTGTTACGTGTGTGTGTGTGTGTGTGTGTGTGTGTGTGTGTGTACTGAGGATTGAACCGAAAGTCATTCTATACCCCCTGCCCTATTTATTTATTTATTTATTTTATTTTAAAACAGGGTCACACTAGATTGCTGAGAATCTCGCTATGTTGCTGAGGCTGGCTTCAAACCTGCAATGCTCCTGTCTCTATCATCCAAGTATTGAGATTAGAAGTGTGCACCACACTGCCCAGCTCTATAATTTAATAGTAGCTATGCTTTAGGAAGTGTTTTAGGGATACTAGACAAGGTCATGTTCAAGAAGTGAAACTGTAGAAAACTAGTTTATATGGCTTTATAATACAAAAAGACAGTTTTTAGAGAAATTGATCACCTTTTTCTAACAGTTATTGCAATTCTGCCTTGTTTTCCTCATTGGGCTACCTATAGAATAAACTTAATCCCAATCAAGTTATTTATTTACTCTGTGTGTGTGTATTGAACCCAGGGGAATTCTACCTCCAAGCTACACCTCACCCCTATTTTTTTATTCTTTATTTTGAAACAGTCTCACAAAGTAGCTGAGGCTGACTGCAAACCTGTGATCCTCCTGTCTCAGACTCCCAAGTACTGGGATTACAAGCGTGCACCACCACACCCAGCCATCCCAGCCAAGTTATGATATAATTTAGCTTTCTGTGCTGATAGCCGTACCTACAAACAAGGTGAATGTTCCTAAAAACTGCCAGATTTCCTGTAAGAAGTATAGCAAGTATGAATGTACTAGGTGGTGCAGTACCGAAGAGCAAGAATTCTCTGTATGTCAGGGACAGCAGTGTTGTAACTGGAAACAGAGTGACTGGTGGGCAGACTAAGTCAGTTTTCCAGAAAAAAGCTACCAAGAAGATTTTGCTGAGTTTTGCAGATGCTGAGCTTACCTATAGATCTGAGAATGCTGGATATTAAGAAATGCAAGCATTGTGAACTAGGAGGAGATAAGAAAGGATCAAGTAATCTAGTTCTAAGCTTCACCTTTTGTTTTATTATTAGGAGAATGAAATCTCAAGGTTATGTTCATAAAAAACATAGTTTAGAAGTAATTAGTAAGCTGTCAGTGGTAGTGCATGCTTGTGATCCCACCACTTGGGAGGCAGAGACTGGAGAATCTGGGTTCATGGCCATCCTCAGCTACTTAATGAGGCCTTCCACAACTTAATGAGACCCTATTTCAAAATAAAGAATAAAAAATAGAACTGCGAGTATAGCTCAGAGGTAGAATGCCCTGGGTTCAATCCCCAGTACCTAAAAAAAAAAAAGTAATTAGTAATAATTAGTAATATTTCTCTACCAGTTGAGAGTTTGTCCTTCTTTATTTTTCTTCCACTCTCCTTATATACTAATTGTCTGTGGAAGGATGAGGAGTACTGCTTTTTCTGCAAAATTCCTCTGTTTAGGGGGAAATGGGGAGGTAGGAGGGCATCAAGTGCTACAGGCATGTATGTCACTGTCAACGTGATTTATATTATGATGTGAGACTATAATGCACTAGGAAAAACGCATTATAAAAATATTCCTCTGTTTACATAGTAAAACCTTGTAGAGAGAGAAAAACTAGTAGTGTTGCCTTGTGACTTTGCCTGGCAAAGTCCAATGTAGAGTTCAGTGAATCTCCATTCATATTATTGATAGGTAAGGCAAGTATTCTATTGAGTAACCTTTAGTTCCTTGAATATCTTTAAATTTATCCTTGATTTTACCAGTAGCTCTTGTCAAAGAACTGGTAAAAAATAATTTATAAATTTATATTTTTACAGTAAATGTCAAAGATTTCAAGCAGAAATCTGTCTGTCCTCAAAGAGCAGAGATATTGACAATATATGACTTAATTTTAAGAGCTAAATTAATTGTGTGAGGGAGGATACCATTTTTTTTCTTTTTCTTTCTTTTTTTTTTTTTTTCTTGTAGGGATTGAACTCAGGGGCATTCTACCTCTGAGCTACACCCCCAAACTTTTTTTTATTTTTTGATTGGAAACAGGGTCTCATAGGTTGCTGAGAATCTTGCTATGTTGCTCAGGCTATCCTCAAATTTACAATCCTCCTGTCTCAGCTTCCCAAGTACTGGGAATACAGGTATGTGCCACCATGCCTGGTTCCATTTTTTTCCCTTACTACATGGAAATGTGTAAATAGCAAACGTAGTAAAATTAATAGAGATCTTATTTTATTATGTAATGGGCCAGAACTAATTAATTCAAATAACCAATAAACATAGTCAAATTATTCTAGGATTTTTAAGTGGTTAAGTACCATTCTTACTGTTTTATAAAATATTATTTAATAAATAAGGACTGTCTGAAATTTTGTCTTTAGAGAGATTCAACAAATTTCTTATAAGAAGTAGATATTAAATGAGTTGCTTATACATACTTGCTTGTAAATGAGAGCTTGTATTTCATTGTCTTTTGAACTTTTTATATTAAATATTTAAATTATTTTATACTACTAGGAAGGAGACTTTTTAAATCTCAATTTGAAATTGCCATCCTTGATCCCTTTCCAATTTATTTTTTTAAATTCATTGGTGCATTGTAATCATACATCTTTGTTAGGTACAAGCTGATAAAGCCATATATGCACATATTTCTCATTTAACCCCTTCCCCAATTCCCACCCCACTCCCTCACTCTCCTTCCTTCTCAAGTCCAGTTTAGTGATTGACTCTGATATATTTGTGAAACTACATCATGTGCATTAGGGTGTCTCTCCCCCACCCCACCCCACCCCCCGTCCATCACCTTCAGTTAAGTCAACTTCTTTGCTTATCTAGGGTTTCTCCTTTTTCATCTGGTGTCCCTCTTACGCCCCATCTTCTCCCTAGCTTCCACATATTAGGGAGAACATATGCTTTTTACTCTTTGTGACTGACTAATCTCACTTAACATAATGTTTTCCAGTTGCATCCATTTCCCTGCAAATAACACGATTTTGTTCTTCTTTATGGCTGAGTAAAATTCCGTT
>PVLC010039191.1:0-14426 GCA_004027655.1 Graphiurus murinus
CATCAGGGCTGTGAGATCTGGAGGCCCAGGAGAGATGGAGTTATTCATAGAAGGTTTTGTTTTTATAACCATTTGATGGTCTGGAGCTGAGAGAAACATATTTTGTTAGAAGAGTGAGGAGGCAGGAGCCAAAGAGAAGAAGGGACAAGAAGAAACAATAGGATCTAGAAAGGGCAAGAGTCTAGAAAAGTCACATTTTATCCCAAATACTTTGTGTATACTGAATACGATCAAACTGCTATAATAATAATAACAATATTAATATTATCATTATCATTATTGTATTAGAAATTGAACCCAGGGACATTCTATTTCTGAGATACACTCCAATCCCTGTTTTATCTTATTTTATTTTGAAACAGAGTCTCACTAAAAATTGCTGAGATTGACCTTTAACCTGTGGCCCTCCTGTCTCACCCTCTCAAGTACTGGGATTACAGTTGTGTGCCACCATGTCTGGCTGAATTACCAATATTAAAACAAAACATCTGAGGACATTTTTTGCAATAGATTATGAGTCAATATATCAATATATATGGACTCATATATATATAATATATATTATATACAATATATATGGATAGTGATGTATACACACACACACACACACACACACACACACACATCACTGTGAAAAGTTCTTGTCTCTTCTGTCCATTACTGAACTTTGAGCAGTACTCATAAATCCTTCAGGAGTGGAAAATTGGTTTTTGTTTTGTTTTGTTTTTTTGGTAGTGTCTGCTACTCCTGGACCTGCAAAACCTCAAGGACAGGTTTAGTTTTATAGTATCTTGTGGAAAGCAGTTTGGGGTCCAAGAAATATTGGCTTAAAGGTCTCTAGATTCCTACTTGCTTGGACAGAAGGCCATCAGAAGAAGGTACTGAAGGCAATGAGTTTTGCTCCTGCTTTCTCTACAAAGATTTTTCTCAAAGCATAGCAAACAATTATCTTGGTTTCTTGTTATGCTAGCCTTGAATTATAGATAAACTTGTGTAACTACTGACACACTTGAAATGCTTTACTAAACAGTATGTAATCTCCTTGTTTCTTTCAAAGAAAAACAACTTGAACTCTGTATACCTTTGCCAATAAAAGTGAGGTTGGAGATTTGTTCAGGGAGTTGGCTCTCTTGCCTTCTCCCTTCTCACCTCTCAATTCATCTTGAGATAATCCTTTTCATTGCAGAGCCCCGTGCACTGCACTGCTGGTTCAGAACCTGGGAATATCTCGTAAGAACTTAGAAGTTCTGAGCATCAGCACCATATTCTATTTCTTTTGCGAGTCAAAGTTGCAGGGCCCTTAGAGGAATCCTATCATTTATTCTATCATGTTGGCCATTTTTCCTTAGTCCATTCTAATGAATAGGGCAGGTGACAGCTGCAATCTCAAAACATTGTTTAGGTTGTTCTGTTAGAAGTCATACTTCTGCAAAAACATTAACATACCCTGGTTACAAAGTTATATGAGGAAAATACAAAACAAAATTTTAGAAATGAAAACATATTCCATTACAAATTTATTGTATGACACAGATGTGGGAAAAATCTGTACAGTTAGGTATGTGTGGAACAGACACCACCAGTCATGGGTGACATCAGTTGATTCAGGTGGCCACTTTGTCCCCTCATGACAGGCAGAGCCACACCAACCACCCTCACAGTCCATTTTGTTTTGTATGATCTTCTAAAAGAGACTGTCTCTGTTTTTTAGAACACACATTGGGATTATCATCTTGGGCCAGCCCAGTTTGAATACATGGTATTTTGCTGGGTGGGATTTGTCTGCAAGCAGACATTCCTAGGGACCTGGTGTTATCTTTCTGGTGCCATCTTTGATGTCCTCTCCACCCAGCAGTGGCTAATCCCTCCTTCCTCCAAGCTTGTCACGTGCCTGCCTCATTGACCTTCTTTATGGTAACCTGTGACAATTGTTAGTGTTTGTGTTTGATTAACTTTTATGATGCCTTATCTAAAGTTTCTATAAAAGTTAAGTACTAGCTACAGATAGGCGAATTGTCATCTATCTCCTCCCCCACCCCCAATTATTAATTCTCTTAAAATTATTATATTAGGCTTTGAGTCATTGTCATATGAGACTATTGTCAGGAAGGTGCCTTCGCAGAAACCACAGAATAACTTTCAGGAAGCTGTCTGAGAAGCGACCTTCCATGGCAGGAACCACGGAATAATTTTCAGGTAGCTGCACGAAGCAGCAACCTTCCATGGCAGGACTACGGAGCACGCAATACTTCCCCACCTCACAGTGAAACTGCAATGACTCTGACAAAGGCGTTTCACAAGGAACATTGAGCTTGCTGTGAACTCAACCCAGAAAATTTTAACAGACACAAACTGATTTACCAAGATTTTGAAAGAAGAATTTCGCTTAAATCCTCATGACTTTAAATTTTCCTAACATCAAGTGCATTTCAAACTTGCAAAAATAAAAGGCACATTCAAAATTGAGTAGAAATCACATTTCCTTTTAATTGAGAACTTCATTCACACTGTTTCCTCTCTTGGCTGCTGCTCTGGCAACTTAGGTCCCAACCTCTCAAGAACATGGCGTCAGACCAGACGTGAGAGCCGGAGTGAACATGACCCTGAACCCGGGCTTTCAGAACAGCTAACACCAGCCTTTCCCTAGAAAGGGCCTGGAAATCAGACAGTCCAAATCTTCACCTTCTAAATGTAGAAAACCTGAAGCTCAATGCAAACATAGAAACCAAGGTGTATCAGGAGCGAAGTACAGTAGCCCTCTCTTAGACTCCAGGGCAAGATGGTTCTTGGGCAACCCAAATCTGACCACCAGCCTCTTCTGTTAGGAATGGGCCCACTCCAGCGTTGCAGAAGGAAGAGGTTTGTGTATCTATTTCTCAGAGGAAGAAAATCTACTAAAAGGGATACAACAGATCAGAATAAATCAGATCACAGGAAACATTCCTGGATAATGATTTTTGGTTGTTGAGAATATTCAGCACATTATGTCAAAGTGGCAAAATTCTGGACAATCAAGAAAATTCAAAAGCGGCACCTGCATTCACTGAAGGTTTATGTAGGACACAATACCTAGAAACTCCCATTTTTTTTTTCCAGTGAATATGTAAAGGGCTAAGACCCCTGATCATCAAAATAGGTTATTTTGTACGTTACAGTGCACAGGACAACAGAGGGAAAGACACTTTCTCAAAGGTGACTTAAAGGCTTTTTGCAAAAGGTCCACGTCATTCTGCGTGGAAGGACTGGAGCCGGGCCTTCATCAACTTGACCTCTCCTCTTCTTTGGTGGTGGTGGTCGCAGTGGACGCCGCTTCCTCTACACGTTCCGCTGGCTGCTTCTCCTCATCCTCCTCGTCGTCTTGGGGATAGAGGTCTGGGTATTTCTGCATGCATTCCTGCATGGCCCGGAACTGGTCGACACAGTCTGATCCCTTGATTTCCTCTGTGCTATAGTGGAAGCAGGAAAAGGCCGACTTGAATTGTTCCCCACAGGGGCCGCTGGCCATTCCCCCAAGGCACGGGCAGTTCCAGTTAATGTCTCCATTTGGCAGTATCAACCCTGGAACAGGAAGATGGGCAAGGAAATGTGAGAGATGTTCTCTAAGCCGGGCGTGGTGGCACAGATCTGTAATCCTAGTACTGGAAAAGTTCAGCTGCCACAGAGCCTGGCAGGTACTCTCCTGTGGACCTACCTCTGGATTCAGATCAGAGTAAAACACCTGGTACACACGAAGCATTCCTTGGCAAGATGGACAGAAGTGACCATTGGCATCCTTCTCCATGTGGTACACTGGTCTATGCTGTAAGCCACCTTAGAACCACAAAAATAAAATAAAGCCATTCACTTCACACATGGTCCTTCACTCCAGGCATCGCACTGCTCTGATATCTAAAGTCCTGGGCTGAATTCCTCTTAATTCCAGTTTAGGAAACTTCACGGATCCACAATATCATATTATCCCTCTTTTAAAATTTTATTTTATTTTTTGGTGGTACTATCATGGGACAACACGGTGTCACTCGTGGGTTCTTGGCCTCCGTGATAAAAAGAATTTTAACATGTGCCAGTCAGGAACAAAAGGCAGGAATTTATTTAGGAAAGTAAGGGACTCGAAAGGAGAAAACAGGTGAGCGGAGATCTTCCGGGCCAAGGGAGCAAGAGAGAGTCTTTGCAGCCTTTTCAATCCTTATATAGAACTCCCAAGAAGGGGTGGGCACAGAAGAAGTCTGGACTCCTCTTTCTCTGGTTTCAAAGATACCGGTGACCACTGGCTGAGGTCTGACCTTTGTCCTCCTGGACCTCAGGAGTCTCAGGTGGGACAGGGATCCAGGGGATTAAGGATGTGGGCCCACTGAGACTTCTGCCCAAGACCTGACACACCCTATAGGGTGGAGTTCGATGATGAACTCTGCAGATTTTAAAACAAAATTTTTTCTTTCCCAATATCTCCTTTCTGCCTAAATTTTATTCCTTCTATTCTACCCCATCAGTACTGGGGATTGAACCCAGGGGCATTCTAAACTGAGCTACATCCCCAGCCCTATTTTCTATTTATTTCGAAACAAGGTCTCACTAGGTTGATGAAAGTCTCATTACTAGCTGAGGTGTCCTAGAACCTGCAATCCTCCAGTCTCAGCTTCCCAAGTACTGGAATTATAGATGTGCATCAGCACACCCAGCTACTTCCCCCTCATTTTATTTATTTATTTATTTATTTATTTATTTATTTATTTATTTATTTTTGCGGTACTGGGGATTGAACTCAGGGGCATTCTACCTTTGAGCTATACCCCCAGCCCTATTTTTTATTCTTTATTTTGAAACAGGGTCTCACTAAGTTGCAGAGGGCCTCACTAGGTAGCTGAGGCTGGCCGCGAACCCGGATCCTCTAGTCTTAGCCTCCCAAATGCTGGGATTACAAACGCCCAGCTCAAAATACAAAATTTCAAAGGGAAGATGTCCACCAACAGATGAATGGATTACAAAACTATGGGATCTGTACACAATAAAATTTTACTCAGCCATAAAGAAAAACAAAATCATGTCATTTTGTCATTTGCAGGGAAATGGATGGAACTGGGTTTTTTTGTTTGTTTGTTTTGCCGTACTAGGGATTGAACTAAGGGGCATTCTACCTTTGAGCTATACCCCCAGCCCTATTTTTTATTCTTTATTTTGAAACCAGGTCTCACTACGTTGCAGAGTGCCTCACTAGGTAGCTGAGGCTGCCCATGAACCCGGATCCTCCAGTCTCAGCCTCCTTATTGGTGCATTGTAATCATACATCTTTGTTAGGTACAGGATGGTAAAGGCATACATGCACACATTTCTCATCTAACCCTTCCCCAATTCCCCACTCCCTCACCTTCCCTCCTTCTCAAGTTCAGTTTAGTGATTGACTTTGATATGTTTGTGAAAGTACATCAAGTGCATTAGGTTTCAGAGGACCTTGCTAAATTTCTGAGGCTGGTCAGGAACCTGTGATCCTCCTGTGTCTGCCTCCCACCTATTTGGGATTATGAGCATGCACCATCATGCCTGGCTGGAATATAGAAACATTAGATAGTGTTTGAAAAATTCTAAGCAGGAGTCCTCACTCCAGTGGCAGCTGCTTCAAGCTCTTCAACTATATTTATGACCAATTTTCACTCAAAGTCTTATCGATTATCATTTTAGGTATCAGAAGTGGTTTTTGAGCTGGGTGTGGTGGCACACGCCAGTACCCTAGTACCTGGGAGGCTGAGGAAGGAGGATCACAGGCTCAAGGTCATCCTCAGCAACTTTGTGAAACTCTAACTCAGAAAGACTCTATTTCCACAAAAAAAAAAAAAAAAAAGATTTGAGGTGTGCCAGGCATGGTGGTACATGCTTGTAATCCCAGTACTTAGGAGGCTGAGACAGGAGGACCACAGGTTTGCGGCCAGCCTCAGTAATTTAGAAGAAAAAGGTTTGGGTTGAGCCAGGCATGGTGGTTGATGCTTGTAATCCCAGTACTTAGGAGGCTGAGGCAGGAGGATAACAGGTTTGCGGCCAGCCTCCACAACTTAGAAAACAAAGGAAGCTTGGGGTGTAGCTTGTAGGTATTATGGGTTCAATGTACAGTACCCCCCCAAAAAAAACAGTTTTTTTGATTGGTGAACTGGCTGTCTAAGCAGACTTAGAGTGACTTAGGCTCAAGTGACCATTGCTGTATTGGGCTGTAAACTGAAGAGTGTGCAACAGTTTTGACTAAGTGAGCTGAATCCTGCTGCTAAGAAAACTACCTGTGTCGAGTGATCTTTCCATGCCAGGTGGTTGCTAGAGCACTTAAAAGGAGAGAGTGGAGCACCAGAAACCTCACAGGACGCTCCACATGCCTGCTCCTGTCTCCTTGCTGATGACCTTGGTAGGTGCTGCAGAATTCAGTCTCATAACCTGACTGAGTAGACACATCCCTGTCACCTTAACCTACCTGTCGCTGCTGGGATCCACGATGTCCACCTTTCAAACTTGATCACTGTGGAGCATCCAACTGCTAAGAGTTCAGTGCAGAAACTCAGGAGAGAAGAGGAACAAGTGTTTCAGGAAGAAGAAACTGTTCTGCCCAATGGCTCAGCACAGCCTCAACACTTTGGAGGGAGACAAGACTCACCGCTTGCAGAGATGACCTGTGGCTGAGACGCCACCTCAAACAGCCTTGGCGAAGACAAAGTGGGAAAGGAATCCCAACATGGAGCCTTCCCCAGAATGTGTCTGTGGGTCCCGGGGAGGCCCATGTCACTCACCTGTTCCTCCTAGGGATCCCTGGGGTTGTCAAACACCAGCTCTGCATTGCTGGGAGTTTCGTGGTGGTCTTGGATCACAAATAGGATTCGATCCTTCCTTCCCTAGTGTTTGGAGAACAGAGGAAATGCTTCCTCTGAGAGCAGTGAATTGCCTTCAATGCAAAATGGCCATAAAAGCCCAGTTTGACGACTGTCCCACATGCAGGCCCCCAGTGAGGGGACCAGCCAACTGCTCCCCTGGGCTCACTCTGGAGGAGGGTCTAGGAGCCACATGTGCTGAGTGTCTACAGCTGGAACAAAACCTCCACTGACGCCAGGAGCAAGAGGAAGCCTCACACCCACCTTCCAAGTGTATCTTCCCGATGTGCCCTCCAGGCAGGAGAGGAGCTGAAATGCCCCAATCCAGACAAGTGTGACCCCAATTTGCTAAGAGTCCTCCAGTCTTCAGGAGTCTTCCTCTGCTCATCAAGAGAGGAAAAGCAGCTGGGTGTGGTGGTGCACGCTTGTAATCCCAGCATTCGGGAGGCTGAGACCGGAGGATCCGGGTTTGCGGCCAGCCTCAGCTATCTAGTGAGACACTCTGCAACTTAGTGAGACCCTGTTTCAAAATAAAGAATAAAAAATAGGGCTGGGGGTATAGCTTGGAGGAAGAATGCCTCTGAGTTCAATTCCTAGTACTGCAACAAGGAAAAGAAGAAGAAGAAGAAGAAGAAGAAGAAGAAGAAGAAGAAGAAGAAGAAGAAGAAGAAGAAGAAGAAGAAGAAAAAGAAAGAAAGAAAGAAGAAAGAAAGGAACAGCACCACCAAGAGAAAGGAAGGACATGATCCCTTCTCAGAACTCCTGCGGTGCTCTGCCACATCATCCCCAACCCGTGAGCACCCCTACTTGCCTTGCTCCCTGGGGATCTCTCAGTCTTCAGACAGCCTTGAGAATGAAGCACCAGAGCACCTGATCTGAACCTCCGTCTGACTCCTGTCACACAAGCTGCTCTCTGTGCCATGGGGGAGAAAGTGCAGGGACAAAAAAGGCACTAAAAAGGAGGAACTCAGATGAAGCAAGGCACCCACCTCCAGTCCACACAGCTGAGGCAGTAACTGAGTCTTCAGGAGCAGAAGATGTCCTATGGGAAAGGCCGTCATCCAGCCTCCTGAGAATGTCCCTGGGCCAAGACCCCTCTAGGACTCTTGGTCTCTAATCCAGGCCAGGAGGGGGAAGGATCATGGCAGTTGGGAGCGCTACAGCCACTCTGCACAGCCCAGGGGCCCAGAGGCATTTCCCAGCATGTACAATGTTGGACGGCAGGAGGAGGGGTTCCTAGAAGGGCTGATGCATTTACCTTTGGTGACCAGCATCCAGAATCAGGCCCAGAGCCCCCTACCGAGGCCTCCAGAGAAGTAGATATGGGAGCCTGATGCATTTTTATACTAAAGGCTTCTCCTGAGGAAAGGCTGGGTGAGCAGAGAAAAGGGAGCCAATACTGACCAGATCTGGGTGGGGGCATCACATGCCTGGTTTCATTTCAAGCTTACAGTGACCCTATACAGTACAGCATAAAGCAAAGCCCAGAGTGGTTACTCAGGGTCAAGCCGACCAAGATGAAGCTCAAGCAGCGGGGGCCTGGTCTCCAGGAGGCTCCACATGGCCTGTGCCTGCTGCCCTTGGAGAAGTTGGAGCATCTTCCTCTGGCCGCTGTCTGTTGGAGTCCACTGGTCAAAGTCAGGATCCAGGGAGCTGAGAGATAAGTTATTAGGAGAAGTTAGTCATCCCAGAGTGACAGAGTTACCTAACCATCACACTAAATTCCAAAGATGCATCCTATTGTGATTTATCAATTGAAAGGGACCTAATAGAAGCATATATGAAAGAAAACCCTGGCGTGCATTACCTGTTTGGTGTTGTCCTCAGCAGCCTGCTTTCACTGGAGACATCGTATAGTATATAATACAGGGCACTTCTGCTTCCTTTTTACTGGAGCTACTTGAGTGAATAAAGGGTGAATCTTGGGGGGGCCAGCAGGCAACAGCAGCAGGTCCTTATGATCTGGGTCACAATTCTCCGAGTTGCCTGCTTCCAGCTCTGATTGTTGTCCACGGTGGTGGCCATGGGTTCACAACAGGATTGCTGCATGGAGGGGGAGTCTTTCTACCAATCGCTCCTGGGAGGACAAGCTGGCAACTTGGTGGGCCTCAAGGCCATGCTGGAGGCCGTGCTGGGAGTGGGGGTGCTCTCACTGGGGCCTCACAGAGGGACAGCAGGCAGGCTCTCTCTATTCCTCTGAGCTGTACAGGAGAATGCCGGGCAGGCTTTCTGCACTCTCCTCTGGGTTCAGCTGGAGAAATGAGGGGGCCTGGTTGTGTCTTTGCTCCTAAAGTCTCCACTGGGGAACAGCAGGCAGGTTCTCCCCCGTTTCCTCTCTCCTTTGGGCTGGGCAAGGGAGTGGCAGGCTCTGTCTCCTGTCCTCCAAGGTGCACAGGAGAATGACAGGCAGGCTCTCTGCACTCTTCTCTATGTTGGACTGGAAAAATAAGGGGATCTGACTGTGTCTTTGCTCCCAAACTCTCCACCAGGGAACAGCACGCAGGTTCTCTCTAATCTCCTCTAGGCTGGGCAGGGGAGTGGCAGGGGGCTGTCTCTACCCTCCTGCAGACTGCACAGGGAAATGGCAGGCAGGCTGTGTCTTCTGCCCTGATTCTGTGCTCTCCTTGGCCAGGGAATGCTCAGAGAGCAAGAAGAGGAAGGCGGGAAGGGAATTCTCACTGGAAATCCACTTTGTAGGAAGAGTGAAGGCAGAAGTATGTGCTGGGGATGGAGGCGGCCTGATGCCCCAATGTTCCTGTGTAACCTGGAGTGCACCCCGGCTCACAGCATTTGCACTATCTGGTATGTGGCCATTGTGTGGTCAATGATTCTGTTGGACATAGGTAGTAAGATCCAGTGTGCAAGGCATGGCCTTCAAGATCCTTGGAGAGTGGCTCATGAGAGTGCCTCTGGATTGGCCACACAATGAACATGTGATGTATGATGTTTTACACATGGGTGGAAAGGCGAGCGGGCACCTCGTAGCTCCCTGCAGAGCCTGCCACTTCAGCTCCTCAAAGATGGTATCTTGGAGGGGGGAGAGTTCATGAGCAAATAGTGGAGGATGACACTCAGGCCCCAGATGTCCATCTTGGAGTGCTATGCTTAGTCTTGGTAGAACTTAGGGTGCAGAAGTGGAGAGTGCCACAGGACGACTGCAGTGGCTGCCCAGCAGTGATCTTGCGGCTCAGCCCAAAGTCAGTGATTTGGAGCATGCCACTATAGCTGCTGTCTGTTGGAGTCCACTGTGGTCAAAGTCAGGGTCCAGAGAGCAGAGGGATGTGTTAACTAGGATGAGTTAGTCATCCCGCAGTGTCAGAGTTATCTAACCATCACACTAAACCCCGCAGATGCATCCTATTGTTTTTGTTTGTTTGTGTGTGTGTGGTACTGGGGATTGAACTCAGGGGCATTCTACCTCCGAGCTATACCCCCAGTCCTACTTTTTATTCTTTATTTTGAAACAGGGTCTCACTAAGTTGCGGAGTGCCTCACTAGGTAGCTGAGGCTGGCCGAGAACCCAGATCCTCCAGTCTCAGCCTCCCGAATGCTGGGATTACAAGCGTGCACCACCACGCCCAGCAGATGCATCCTATTGTGATTAATCAATTGAAAGTGACATAATACAAACATATGTTTAAGAAAACACTGGAGCGTAGCCAGGCGTGGTGACGCACGCTTGTAAGCCCAGCATTTGGGAGGCTGAGACCGGAGGATCGAGGTTCGCGGCCAGCCTCAGCTACCTAGTGAGGCACTCCACAACTTAGTGAGACCCTGTTTCAAAATAAAGAATAAAAAATAGGGCTGGGGGGTGTAGCTCGGAGGTAGAATGCCCCTGAGTTCAATCCCAGTACTGCAAAAAAAAAAAAAAAAAAAGAAAAAAAAGAAAGAAAACACTGGAGTGCACTACCTGCTCAGTTGCCTTTTGTTGGAGACACCGGATAAGTATAGGATACAGGGCACTTCTGTTCCCCTTTCACTAGAGCTACTTGGGTGGACCCAGGGCAAATCCTTGGGGCCAGCCAATAGCAACAGGTCCTTATGATCTGGGTCACAATTGTCCAGTTTCCTGCTTCCAGCTCTGATTGTTGTCCGTGGTGGTAGCCATAGGTTCACAACAGGGTTGCCTGGTGGAGAGGGAGTCTTTCTGCTAGTTGCTCCTGGGAGAACAAGCTGGCTTGGTGGGCCTCAAGGCCATGCTGGAGCGCCATGCTGAGAGTGAGGGTGCTCTCACTGGGAGGGTGCTCTCACAGAGGAGCAGTAGACAGGCGCTGTCTAGTCTCTGAGCTGCACAGGAGAATGCCAAGCAAGCTCTCAGCACTCTCCTCTGAGCTGGGCTGGAAGAAGGAGGGGATCTGACTGTGTCTTTGTTCCCAAAGTCTCCACTGGGGAACAGCAGGCAGGTTCTCTTTACTCTCCTTTAGGCCGGGCAGGTGAGTAGCAGGCTGACTGTGTCTTCTGCCCTGTTTCTGTGTTCTCCTTGGCCAAGAAATGCTCAAAGAGCAAGAAGGGGGAGGAGGGAAGGGAATTCTCACTGGATCTCCACTTAGTGGGGAGAGTGAAGGCAGAAGTATCTTCTGGGTAGAGGTGGCCCAATGGTTCCCCCTAAACTGGAGTGCACTCGGGCTCAACCTGGTTGCACTATCTGGTAGGCGGCCATTGTATGATCAAATATTCTGGTGGACACAGATCTGGTGTGGGTTGTACCCCAGGCAAAGCATGACCCTCATGATCATGGGGTTTGGTTGATTGGGGAGTGGCTTGTGAGGAATTTGTCAATACTCACCCTGGCTCAGCCTGGGGTGCCTCAGGATTGGTTTGGCTGACGGCCTCTGGGTCAGGTCTACAGTCATCATGTAATGGTTGATGGTTTGCACATCTGCAGAAAGGCGAGCAGGCACCTTGTAGCTCCCTGCAGGGCCTGCCCCTTCTGCTCCTCAGGTGGTGTCTTAAGGAAAGGAAGTTTGTGAGAAAATAGTGGAGAGGACACCCAGGCCCTAGATGTCCATCTCAGAGTGTTATGCTTGGTCGTGGTAGGACTCAGGGTGCAGAAGTGGAGAGCACCCAGGAGGACTGCAGCTGCTGCCCAGTGGTGATCTTGTGGCTCAGCCCAAAGTCCGTCAACAACTCTGTTGAAGTCCACTGTGGACAAAGTCAGGGCCCAGGGACCTGAGAGATAGGTTAATTAGGATGTGTTAGTCATCCCACAGTGACAGAGTTATCAAACCATCACACTATAGTGCACAGATACATACAATTATGATTTATGAATTCAAAAATGACATAATGGAAGCATATTTGAAAGAAAACACTGGAGTGCATTACTTGCTCAGTGTTGCCCATCTCAGCGGCCTGCTTTTGCTGGAGACACCATATAAGTTATAATACAGGGCACTTCTGCTTCCCTTTTACTGGAGCAACTTGAGCGAACAAAGGGCAAACCTTTGGGGCCAGCAGGCAACAGCAACAGGTCCGTATGATCTGGTCACAATTGTCCAGGTTGCCTGCTTCCAGCCCTGATTGCTGTCCACGGTGGTAGCTGAAAGTTCACAACAAGATTGCTGCATGGAGGGGGTCTTTTTCTGCTAATCACTCCTGGGAGGACAAGCTGGCTTGGTGGGCCTCAAGGTCATGCTGGAGGGCCGTGCTGAGAGTGGGGGTGCTCTCTCTTGGGCCACAGAGAGGAAGAGCAGGCAGGCTCTGTCTGCTGTCCTCTGAGCTGCGCAGGAGAATGACAGGCTGGCTCTCTGCACTCTCTGAGCTGAGCTGGAAGAAGGAGGGGATCTGATTGTCTTTATTCAAGGTCTCCACTGGGGAACAGCAGACTGCACAGGGGAATGGCAGGCAGGCTGTGTCTTCTGCTCCCCTTTATCCTGATTCTGTGCCCTCCTTGGCCAAGGAATGCTCAGAGCAAAAGGAGGAGGTGGGTAGTGAATTCTCACTGGCTCTCCACTCGGGGGAGAGTGAAGGCAGAAGTGTCTGCTGGGGATGGTGGTGGCCCACGCCCTGATTCTCCTGCATAACCTGAGTGCACCGGGCTCACCCTGCTTGCACTATCTGGTAGGTGGCCAGAGTGTGGCCAATGGTTCTGTTGGACACAGACAGCCAAGTCTGGTGTGGGTTGTACCTCAGGCAGCACTGACTCTCATGGTCATGAGTTTGGTTGATTGGGGCGTAGCTCATGAGGAATTTGTGAATACTCCCTCTGGCTCAGCCACGAGTGCTCGGGTTTGGCCAATGGCCTCTGGGTTGGGTCTACTGTGAGCATCTGATGACTGATGGTTTGCACATCTGTGGAAAAGCAAGTGGGCACCTTGTAGCTCCCTGCAGAGCCTTCTCCTTCAGCTCAAAGGTGGTGTCTTGAAGGGGAGAGAGTTCATAAGCGAATAGTGGAAGACACCCAGGCCCCAGATGTCCATCTCGGAGCGTTATGCTTGGTCCTGGTAGGACTCAGGGTGCAGAAGTGGAGAGTGCCACAGGAGGACTGCTGACTGGCAGTGATCTTATGGCTCAGCCCAAAGTCAGTGAGTTGGAGCATCTCACTCCAACTGCTGTCTGTCAGAGTCCACTGTGGTCAAAGTCAGGGCCAGGGAGCTGAGAGATATATTAATCAGGATGAGTTTAGTCATCCCACAGTGACAGAGTTATCTAACCATCACACTAAACCCCACAAATGCATACAATTATGATTTATCAATTGATAATGCAAAATACAAACATACAAACAAAAACACTGGACTGTGTTACCTACTTGGTGTTTTCCATCTCAGCAGCCTGCTTTCACTGGAGACACCTTATAAGTAAATAGTCCAGGCCACTTCTGCTCCCCTTTCGCTGGAGCTGCTTGGGTGGATCCAGGGCAAATCTTTGAGGCCAGCAGGCATCAGCCATAGGTCCTTATGATCTCCGGGTTGCCTGCTTCCAGCCCTGACTGTTGTCCCTGTAGCCACATGTTCATAACAGGGTTGCCACATGGAGGGGGAGTCTTTTTCTTTTTCTTTTTTTTTTTTTTTTTTTTTTTTGCAGTACTGGGGATTGAACTCAGTGGCATTCTACCTCCGAGCTACACCCCCAGCCCTATTTTTTATTCTTTATTTGGAGTCTCACCAAGTTGCAGAGTGCCTCACTAGGTAGCTGAGGCTGGCCGAGAACCCGGATCCTCCGGTCTCAGCCTCCCGAATGCTGGGATTACAAGCGTGCGCCACCCGGCTTGGGGGGGAGGGGGAGTCTTTTTCTGCCAGTCGCTCCTGAGAGGACAAGCTGGCTTGGTGGGCCCCAAGGCCATGCTGGAGGGCTGTGCTGAGACTGGGGGTGCACAAACCTGGGCCACACAGAGGAACAGCAGGCAGGTTCTGTCTACTCTCCTCCAGGCTGTACAGGGGAATGACAGGCAGGCTCTCTGCACTGTCGTCTGGGCTGGGCTGGAGAAAGGAAGGGGTCTGCTGTGTCTTCGTTCTGAAAATCTCCACTGAGAAATAGCAGGCAGTTTCTGTCTGGTCTCCTCCAGGCTGGGCAGGGGAGTGGCAGGTGCAGTCTGCACGGGGGAATGGTAGGCAAGCTGTGTCTTCTGTCGCCTTTTTTCCC
>PVLC010039192.1:0-14441 GCA_004027655.1 Graphiurus murinus
AAGGAAGGAGGGAAAGAAAGGGAGGGAGGGAGGGAGGTATATCTTACAGAAATCCTAGTTTCTAACCTCATCCAAGGAATTTCTAGGCACATGGCGCCTTGTAGCCTAGATGTCTTTTAAAGACCACTTAACAGGAATGGAAAACTACTCCATCCGGATTCTCATCTGAGTGACAGGGATGAGAAGTCTTTTGGATTTCTAAAAATGATTACTGCTGTAAACTACCGCAGTTGACAATCGGTCAGTTTCCATAGAGATTCTAAACGGTCCTGGGGTGAAGAGCTGCCAGTCCAGATACTAGGTATGATTAAAAATGTGCAGAATCCAAGAAGACGTAAAAGATTTCATTTGTCATCCCCGGGTGATGAATGCTACCATTATATTTTTTGTTCTTATCACTAAATACAGAGCCTTCTGATTCATGTTGTCAAGTGTGCTCTTACCCTCCACTTTTTTCTTAAGAAAGATGCTGTGTGCTGAGGAAGGCATCCTGCCAGCCCCACTCTGAATGGGCGAGCCAGCCAGGAGCCTCCTCCTGAGCCTGGGGACCTTTCAGCCCAGCTGCTGGCTCCCGAGAACACCTTCAGGTATCCTGTTTCTGTTTACCACCTGGAAGCTTTCCATTTTGAACACATTTGGGTCTCTCACAGAAAGGCACTTTAAAAATTCAAGGTTTTAGTGTTATCACTAGAAAACATCTACTAAAATATGCATTTGCACCTGGAGTCATCTACAAACGAGGTAACCTCCTGGGCTCTGAGAATAATCTTTCCTTTCTTTTGTCTCTCTCTCTCTCTTTTTTCTTTCTTCTTTTTTGGTCAAGATAATTGTTCTTCATAGGCATTGGGTGACAAAGCTATCCAATTACCATTTTAGTTCATAATATATTAAAGAGATTATTGAGAGTTGACTCCTGGAGCTAAAGAAACGGAAATATTTAACCAAAGAGGAGGGCATTCAAAGACCTCGGGTTGTCTTTAGACTCTGAAAGGAAGCTGGGTGTGGAAGAGTGGACTGATGCTTACCTGATGCTCCTCAGGGAAGAATCACATTGGACCAACAAATAAGGAAACTACTTTGAGTGATTGTAGGAACAAACTCACCTCCCTTCCGGAGCTGTTGGCAATTGGACTAGGTGGTTTCGTAAATCCTGGGCCCCTCTGCCCCAAAATTTCAGAGACCAAGTAACCCTCTCCTGTGACAGGGATTTCTTCAATAGGTAGTACCCAGAAGCTCTGTCTAACTTGATAATCGATGTGATTGTTTTTTCACTTAAGGGATAGAATATTACCTACAGCACCGCTGATTTTTTTTTAAGGGACTTGGGGAAGGACTTAATGAATTATTCAGAGACTTCTCTCTCTGCAGCAAGTGACACAAAGACAACTTGATACAAATTACGATTCTAAAATTGTTAGTAATATATTTTATTCATGTACTCTACTTACAATAGAAGATTTCCTGCTGACATTTCTTAGACATATCACTCATGATCCCACAGTGACTCCTTGAATGGGTGCAGAATCCCACGCCTCCCCCCACCCCATGATGTACACAGCCTAATGGATTATTCAAGTCTTAATTTCTTTTTATCTGGAAAAAGATTACTCTTTAGGATTTTCATATAATACATGCAATATAATTGGTTGCAACTACTCTTTCATGTAATGGGTACCGAAATATGATTCACATTTTATATGGAGCGGGGACTTTTCTAACAATTGTAGCAGAGACCAACACCTCTTTTAGGGTGCTTTTGTAGTAGAGCCCACGGAGATTTTGTTCAGCAGACACAATGGCTCTTCTGCTTGTATTTTCAAAATCTGGAAATGTTTTTTCCAGTATTTTTTTTCTGTTTTCCCTAATAGGTGGTGAACTCTGCTTTGGCAGCTTTTCTGAAGGCCTGGGAGAGGATGCTAGCCAGGGAGCAGGGTTTTGAGCTCATATGCAGAATGGATGCCCCTGTCTGCAGATTCAGATCCTGCTGTCCTGTCCCCCAGAACTACGTGCTACATGGGCAGAGATGCCTGCTGGCCAATGTGTCCATTTACCAAAATCTGGAGAACCTCATGACGGAACTAGTGCCTTTAAATAAAGCCTATTTACTGCTCCGACACTGTAAAATATTTAATAATGTAAAAACCCCAGACAATGTAGTAGTTGCTGTACATTTAGGAATTCTTATAAAGCGTAGCAGGGCCCCATGTTGCTGGGTTGAGGCCCAGGCTAATGCTGATTGATTTGGTTGGTGGTTCATTCATGCACTAGCTATTTTTGTAGTGCCAGCTGTGTACCAGACACTTTGTAGACACCAGAGCATAACTGACATTTTATCTTTTGGGGCTTCTGGTCTAGTTGAAGAGACTGACATTACACATGTATGCAAACAAATTAAAAAAAAAATTTTTTTTAAATCTAAAGTCACTGTAGGTGCTACAGAGACCCAAAGATCCCCAAACAAAAACCCCATAAAACAAGATATACCAATAGAGGAGATGAGAGGAGGGCTGCTTCTTTGGGGTCATGGAGGACGGCTTTGCTGGGGAGCATTGCAGGGAGAGAGGAACCTGTCAGGGCCTGGAGCAGCACGGGCAGAGGCCCCAGGTGCAGGCTGAAGCTGGTGAGCTGGGCAGGCAGGAGCAGTGTGGGGGATTTGGTGTATGAGAAGGGATTTGCTTCTGGTTGAGCTCCAGAGGGAAGCGCTACCTGGGGGCAGGAAAAGGAAGATGAAACTTACAAGTGGGCGGAGGGAATGTGGGAAGAGAAAGGCCAAGGGCAGTCGAGGGAGCCAAGGATGATTTAACCCACACCTGGGGTCGGGGAAATGAAGGTCTGCAACAAGGCTGGGCTCCAGGTCCAGTGTGGTCGTCCCCCTCCACTGCCTCCTGACAGAGCAGCTGCAACAGCTTCGGCGCAGCCCAGCCCAGCCCAGCACCCCTCCGGCTGGGCGTGCTTCTCAATTAGTGTCTGAAGCTAACATACTAGAGGCAAAAACAGATGGATCCAATCCAGGCCAAGTGGAACATGGCTGGCAAGCACCAAGAGTGCCGGGATCTCTCCCTTGGCATCGCCATGCACTTGATCAGCCATGGGGCCTGTCCCTCCAGGCGCAACTGAGAACAGCTCGGCGATGCACTTACTTGAATACATTTCAGTCTTTGCAGGGGACCATGAAAGATTTGGGCCAAGGAAACTTTGACTCAGACCATCAGAGTAGGAACAAGCCATAGAAGCCCTCCAGCCCCTTGTCTTAAGGTTTAGGAAACAGGGTCAGAGAGGCACAGGTTATTCATACAGGATATCCGGCTGCTGGGCAGCAGGGCTAGTGAGAAACTATTCACTGGTGCCCAGCTTCTATGAGCATTTTGAGCGGTACTTTTGCAAGTCTTCATTAAATCCTTGTAGGGTCTAACTCTGCAGAATTAATTTATTTAAGGATTAAGCCCGTCAAAACCCCAGGACCATTCCGAGTAAACAGCTTACAAGTGGAATCCTAGCGCTACCAAGACAGTTTCCTTTGTATGTGCACGGCGGTAATTGGACTCCGGTCCCTCCTGTGAAAAGCCAAACAGTTTCCCATCTAATGAGTCCCGGCCGCTGGGGCAGAGAGATTTTGGAATTCATTATTTATAGCATCTTCAAGTGTCACTTTTGCATTTTCTTTTAATAAGCGCTGAGTCGCAGTGAGGCCCACAGGAGCTTGGAGCAGGTGGATAAACACACCCAGGGTATTGCGGCCGAATGATCCTGGTACAGGTTGGAGTTGAAGGTTTAGTCTAGGATGGTCGCTGCTCCTCAGAAATGAAGATGAACTCTCCCAAATAAACAGATCAAATCCTGCAAATTTGAGAGCTGAGGGGGCGGAGGCCTTGGCAGGGGTGGGCTCTCCTTCCAAAGACTGGCAGAAGGCGCTCGTGTTACACACGCCGGGCAGAGTTAAGCGGTCCGGTCAGGACTGTACAGATGTTGACAGGGACGGGCTCCACTGGGCCGGAAGGAGACCAGGGAAATAAGGGAATGAGAAAGCCATTTAAAATGTAAAGCGCGAACGGAAACCACAGCTGATTCTAGGAGAAATTAGAAGCCTGCATGAGCATTGCCAATCAGGGAAATGAAAGAGACCGTCTGTGTTTCCAGCCTCTCACCAGTGTGTTATTTAAAGGGAATCCCTGATTGTTGCCCGCCTGGGGAGTTTTCCCAGGTTGGGAAGCAGGATGATATGGTTAGAGGAACACCTGGCCAGGACTTTGCAGCCTCCTGAGTCAGCTGTGGGACCTGGGCCAGTCACCTGGTCTCCCGGAATCTCCAGCTCCTCATCTGCAAAATGGGCGAATCTGCCCAGGCTGAATCCTCAGGGAGGTCACGTACACAGGAGCAGTTTGTAAGCCAGGTAACACCAGACAGTCTGCACTTCCTCCCAGTTCTGTGTTTGAAAGCCAGGCTGTGCACTGGAATCACCTGCAGGGCTTAAAGATATTACCTGCCCCGCCTTTGGCATTTTCCCTTCATTTGCTCTGAGCTGGTGCTGGGCACCCACGGTTTTCCAAGCACTTGAGGTCATTTTGCTGGGCTATGGCTCTCTGCAGTACCAGGATTAACCGGCAGGGGCGCTCTAGGAAGTTTGAGGGCCAGGCCTGCCCTGGTGCCTTCAGGAGCTTAGCCAGAGGTGCAGGGAGGTGGTCAGCTGTCTTCCCAAGTCTACACTGCCTGCCTCCCCACTCACTTGCTGTCGGATCCAGGTTTCTCCCAGAAGTTTCTCAGATTTAATACTGACTCAGCTACTCCTGCTGGGGTTTGAAGTACACAGGAATCTGACTGAGGAGGCAGTCCTGCGGAGAGCTACTGTTTTCCACCAAACATCTCATTTTAAATGATCCTGAAGCCTGTTAAAATTAGACTGATGAGATTAATCTGTTAAAGTGGTTACAGGGAGGACGGGCAGAAATGATCGTTTTCACGTGCATTTTAGTTGAGTCAAGATTTGTGAAAGATCTTGTATTTACTGATGGAACTGGAGTTTAAAGTTTCAAGTACAGAGTTCTTTGCCTTTTCTAATGCAGAATCTCAGCTGCTTTGTCAGTGCCCGAAACCCTCGGACTGCAGCTCAATGCTGCTTTGAGTTGTAGAGATTGTAAGCAAGCTGATGGAAGGAAGCCACATTCTACCCTTGCAGTAGGACTAGCCCCACTTCAACCATGTCACCAGGAACGTATGTCTTCTAGACTGAAGAGAGTGACTCCTTCCAGCTTTGTGTTTTTTTGGTGTCCATCGTGTCCATAGCCAGGGATGAGGCCTCTCTTAAACACAAGGCATGTAAACTGGGCATGGTGGCCCACTCCTATAATCCCAGTACCTGGGAGACTGAGACAGGAAGATCACAGGTTCAAGTCCAGCCTCAGCAACTTGGCAAGACTCAGTAACCTAGCAAGACCCTGTTTCAAAACAAATAATATAGAGCCAGTAATGCTGGCACATGCCTGTAATCCCAGTACTTGGGATGCTGGGACAGGAAGATTACAGGTTCGAAGCCAGCCTCAGCAATTTAGTGAGGCTCTCAGCAACTTAGTAAGATTCTGTTTCCAAACAAATAATAAAATAGGGCTGGTAGTAAACCTCAGAAAGATTGAATGCCCTCCTGAATTCAATTCCCAGCACCACACACACGCAAAAATAAAATAAGGGCTCGGGGTATAGCTTGGAAGTAGAATGCCCCTTGGTAGAATTCTCAGTACCACCACCACATAATAATAATATATAATATGATATAGTAGTAATAATAAATAATTTAGTAAGAAGGCGTGTTATACAGCAGTTTCACTTCTGCATATAGCCTCTAAAGGGAGTACAGAGCCTCAAGAGATATTTGTACACCCCCATTTTATGAACATTGTATATAGTATTATAACCAAGTTATTCATAATAAATGAAACGTAGAAGCAGCCCATGTGTCTTTGGATAGATGAAGGAGTAAACTCAGTGTATCCTTTGCATACAGTGGAATTTCATTCAGCCTGGAAAATTCCAATACAGGCTACAACACGGATGAAAGTTGAAGACATTACACCAAGTGAAAAGGCAGTAACATGGAGCCGGGCGTGGTGGCACACGCTTGTAATTCCAGCATTTGGGAGGCTGAGACCGGAGGATCCAGGTTCTCGGCCAGCCTCAGCTACCTAGTGAGGCACTCCACAACTTAGTGAGACACTGTTTCAAAATAAAAAATAGGGTTGGGGCTATAGCTCGGAGGTAGAATGCCCCTGAGCTCAATCTCCAATACTGAAAAACAAAACAAAAACAAAAAGGCAGTAACAAAAGTAAAAACATGGTTGGATTCTTAGTTATACTGAGATACTAGAGTCATCAAAATCATAGGAAGTAGAACGGTGGTTGCCAGGGCCTGGGAGGAAAGAAAATGAGAAATTAGTGTTTTGTGGGTGCAGAGTTTTAGTTTGGGGAGATGGAAAGTTCTGGAGATGGTTGGTGGTACTGGGTACAGAACAGTATGAACACCATAGAACTGTGCACTTAAAAATGGTCAAAATGAGGTTCTTGCAATAAAAGGGTTGTAAGTACAACAACAACAAAACTAGAGGATCTGAGCTGGGCATGGTGGTGCATACCTGAGACAGGAAGATCGCAGGTTCAAGGTCAGCCTCAGCAACTTAGGAAGATCCTGTTTCAAAATAAAAAAAGTGAAGTAGGGTTGGAGGTAGAATGCCCCTGGATTCAATCTCAGTACCAAAAAGAAGAAAGAGAATAATAGATGTATCTTTAGGTTTCTCAGCCTCATTTCGGAAGACTTCCACCCTGCAGAAGTTGCGGAGCTCCTCCATATCTATGCCAGCATGGCGACCACAGTTCTCCTCCTCCTTGGCAGACCCGTAGCTAGGAGGAGCAGTTCCTGGGATGTGTCTTGGGCAGCCTGGAGGAGAGCTTGGAGGGAGCTCAAGAGTGATGAGGACTAGAAGAGGGAAAGGCACGGCACGTGAGTGGTCCGTGGTCCCCTGGCCGTTGGTCGCGGCCTCTCTCTGGGTTCCTCAAGTCTTTGGTGTGGTTCTCCCTCCCAGTTGGTGTTCTCCAGTATTCCAGAATATGTGAAACTACGAATTTTAATAGCCAACCTTTTAAAAATGCTGTACATACACTAGGCCCCATGAGAAATGCATTAAATGGAACAACCTTTAAAGATTCCCCTACGCCCCTCATAGAGATGGTCAATCAGGGACAGAGAGGACAGTTTTCTGAGGCCCACAGCCGGCCACCAACACCAGAGCCAGGATTTGACCCGGCAGGCCAACTCCCATCTGGCCGTCGCTGGGACTGGCCTGTGTCCATCTTGTACAGTCTTTCTCCATGGGTAGGGGAAGTGCCCATGAATGAGCTTGGTAAATTTAAATACAGAATGGTTTTGTGTTTCTTATATTTGGAATGGAATGATGGCCCTTCTCCATGATTGCTGGTTAAAGTATCCTTAATTGTAGCAGTTATTTCGTCCTGTAAGCCTTTTTGTTGTCATTTATTTCTGAGAGCTTTTGTTTTTACAGGAAAATTGAGAGAGTTCCCATATATGTTTCTCTTCCCCAAACACAAGCTTCTCTTGTTAGTAACATCTTGCCTTAGTGTGGTACTTTTTTTTTTTTTTTTTTAACACAATGACCACTTTATAGAAAATGAGACATACGAGATTCTTGGTCATCTAAATTCTCTGAATTAAGCTAATAGTATGAAATAACTAAAACTATTAGAAGCATTCCCTCCCAAGTTCCTGGCAAATGACAAAAAGGAAAGAATACTTACTACTCCACAGAAAAAGTCCTTAAATCAAATTCTTGAAAACTGACACAAACTTCACCCTAACAAAGGAATGAAGAGTCACAGACTCTGAATTCAAACAAATGACAAACGAAGCACTAACTTTACTCAGTACTACAAAGTAAAAAAATAAAATAAAATAAAAAGCTTGGAATCGTCAGGAAGAATCAGATAGGTGCAATCAGAGTGTTGCAAGTCCTGATTACACAGAGACCCTGATCACACATCACGCAAGGTCCGATCATCACTGAACTCGAGTGTGGTACCTTGGTTACAACTGACACAGTATTAGTAGCAAAAGCCTGTCGCTAACACCGGAGGCCACTCTTGGTGTTGTGCGTTCTGTAGGTTTGGTAAGTGCGTAATGAAGCGGAGCCACTGTTCACAGTATCTTATAGGCTGCTTGCGCTGCTCTAAAAATCCTACTCTCCTCCTCATCCCTTCCTGTCCCCACCCCCTGGAAACCACCGCGCTTTTTTACTATCTCTGCAGTTTTCCCCTTTCCAGAGCATCACATCGTTGGGATCATACAGGATGTGACTTTTTCAGACTGGCTTCTTTCACGTGTAGTGTGCGTTTAGGGCTCCTCCATGTCTTTTCCTGTCTCACCAGACAGCTCTTTCCTTCATCCCTGAACGATGTCCCATTTTCCGATGTGTCCTGGTTCACTTATCCTCTCATCTGCTGAAGGACATCAGATTTCTACCTGTTGGGCCCTGGACATCACAAGACGAGAAGGGCCGTGAAAAGATACTTTTCTTTTGTCCCATTGATGTAGGGTCTGAATGATCTGGATTCCAGGGTGGGGCTGTTCATTCCAGGAGTCACGGGCCCTATGAGGCTGTGGAACATTTGACCTAAGTTCCAAACGGAGATGATGTGTGTAATGTCTATGAAAAGCACACGTTGGATTGCCATGGCTTTGCATACATGAAAGACCAGAGTATGACTCATAATTTCTTGCTTTGATTATATGTGGAAACGATATTTGGATGTATCAAATGAAAGAAAGCACTAAAATTAGCCCTGTTGGTTTGTTTCCTTTTACTCTTTTAAACAAGGCTACTAGAAAATCTGAAATTTCCTATGTGACGCCCCTTGTGTTCCTGTCAGGTGGTGATAAGAGCGAGGCTTGGGCTTCATCTGTCTCCCCTTTCAGCATGTCGTGCAGCTGATATTTATTGGGCACCTGCTGTGCGCAAGCACTTTTTAAGCTCTTGATGTAAGCCCATGATTGAAAGAAACAGACCCACGACCTCATGGGTCCTATTAGTACACATTCGATTGGATATCATTGAATGACTTTTTTTGTTTTGCACTGCTCCTTTAAAAACATCAGTACCCAGTGAAGAGACAGGAGGCTCTGGAATTACAAATACCTGGTTCTAACCATGGCCCCTGTACTTCTCAAGGATGTGACTTTTTGGCAGTTTCTGACCCTTTAGTCCTCAGTTCCCTGTCTGTCAAAGGGGAAGAAGGGATTCTTCTTGTATTGTGTTGCTTGTACAGCATCTGGAGCAGAGTTAGTGCACAGTCATTCTTATTCAGCTTGGATGCCACAGAAGCACCTGGCAACTTTAGGATTCTGTCTCCAGCTGCCTGGAGCCTCTGCATTTCTGCCCCCGCAGCCTCAAGGGCTCTCAGAGACTTGCTGTAAAGTTCAATTTGCATTGTGTCTTCTCCATTTACATTTCTTGACCTTTCCCTTGCTCTACCAGCAATCCCCAGGGAGGCCTGCTTTCTGGGGCACCCACCTAGCCTCTTCCTGAGTTTTAATCCCAGCTCTAGCTAAAAGCCTTACAGCAAAATATAAACTGTGGCTCCAGGATTATAACGCGGGACTGCCGATATAAAATTGCTCCGGAATTTGGAGCCGGAGCTACAGATCAGTAGTGGTTTCCTGATTTATAGCCTCATTTTGACAGTAGGAGGTTTTTCTTTTCTGCCCAGAGACGATAGTTCCTTGAAGGTCTCCCAGCTCCTCTGCATGTTGAAGATGGAGAGAGAACATGCTGACATATATGCACGTGAAACACACACAGCATTAGTTTGGGGGATTCCCATTTCAATCTTTTCTGCTCTCCTGTGTTGATAGACACCATGGTGGAAAACAGAAACTTCTGGAACCTGTTGACCATTTTCTATATGTCCCCGTGGTGTGTATTAGTTTTAATGCTCTTTTTGAGATTGTCATGGGAAGGTACCGTTGTCTACCACAGTCCAGCCCGAGAGTGGCCCTGCTAGAGGTTAAATCGTAGGGTATCGGGCCATCGTAGTGATGAGGTAGAAGAGAAGGAATAAAATTTAGGAAGGAAGGAGACACTGGGAGGAAAAGGAAAAAAAATAGTTTTAAAATCTGGAGAGTTTTAAGCTAACTCCACCCCTTGGAAGTTTCTTAGGAGGTCCCACACCCTAATCCCCTGAAGCCCTGCCCCCACCTGAGATTCAGGGCCAAGGTCAGATCCATCTTGAAACCTGAGGAAGAGGAGGATCCAACTTCCTGTGCCCACCCTCTTTTGGACGACCACCTATACCTGTGTTCCGGAATTCTAGGCCAACCCCCTCGGATATAAGGACTAAGGAGGCAAGGACTCGCTCTTGCCCTCCTGCTCCGTGACTCAGTGACTCAGAAGATCTCTGCTTACCTGTTTCCCTGAGTTTCCTGAATACATACCTGCCTTTTGTCCCCGACTGGCACGTGTTAAAATTCTTTTTATCACGGAGGCCAAGGACCCACGAGTGGGACCGCGTTATCCCACTACAGTAGAGTCAGCGATAAGATGCAGGGACTGGAGCAAGAGCCTCAAGAAGGGCCACAGCTGCCCAGCTGTTTGTGACTAGCCTGAAGATGCTGGGATTTGAATTTTCAGCAGGTCATTATAGCTGAGAGTGGAGGAAGGCTGGGTGAGTTTGGGTGTCCGGAACCCTTGGGTCCATGTACCCTGGGCCCCTTCTCACCACCCTTGGGCTAAGATTCACCCTTGCCTATCACCTGTGTGGCTCCTTGAGAACTAGTGATAACGCCTGGATTCCTTCTTTCATAGAATGATCTAGTTCTCCCTGAAGGGTAAAGGGGCAGGTAGGGTCTGTTGCTTTTCTCTATTGAGGTTTGTTTAAGGCAGAAGCAGGAACAGAGTAGATACCATTTGCTTTAGCAATTTTTTTTTCCAGTACTGAGGATTAAACCTAAAGGCATTCTACTTCTGAGCTACACTCTCAGCCTTATTTTGTTTTATTCGGTACTGGGGATTGAACCCAGGGGTATTCTACCTCCTACCTATACCCCCAGTCCTAATTTTTTTTTGTGGTACTGGGGATTGAACCCAGGGACATTCTACCTCTGAGCTACACTTCCAGTCCTATTTTTTATTCTTTATTTTGAAACAGGGTCTCACTAAGTTGCAGAGGGCCTCACTAAGTAGCTGAAGCTGGCTGCGAACCCAGATCCTCCCATCTCATACTCCCAAGTACTGGGATTACAAGCGTGCGCCACCACACTTGGCCCTTTAGTTTATTTTTGAAATGGGGTTTCACTAAGTTGCTGAGGTTCTTGCTAAATTGCTGAGACTGGCCTCTGACCTGAGATCTTCCTCTCAGCCTCCTAAGTATTGAGATTACAGGTATGTGCCACTATGCCCAGTGCCTTAGGAGTATTTTATATGTTTTAGGGATAAGGAAGCGAAGAATGTATTTTAGATGAGCACACCTTAAAGTTGTTGTAAAACAGATCCCTAGTTGCAAGGCAGGCCTATGAAGGCAGAAGATCTGAATTTAAGAAATGGCCTTTCCCACTTTAGGGGAATGAGAACATTTTTCCTCCTGAATATTGTATTTGATGGGCCTTTGATCCATAGGGAAAACTTCTTTTAAAGGGAAAGGTGACTTACGTAAATACAGTTGTATGCTACCCATGGGAAATGTTGTTTGTTAGACTAGAAGAGTTGGTTAATTCAGCAATGTGAATGACTCTCAAATTTGAAGTACAAATTGGTTCTCGGAGCATTTCTGATATCAGATTTGCTTTCCTGGTCTCACCCCAGGTGTCCTTGCTGTCCAGTATTGGGGACACTGTCTCACAGTAAATCCCAGGGGTGCCCCAGCCTATGGAAGAGTGGCCCTGAGCCTCCCAGCAGTCTCCCACAGACTTGGAAAGGGGATGTTTAAGGGACAGTGCTTGATGACAGGATGTTATATAATTCAGAAAGAATAAAGACGCTTACCACATAGATAATTGAAGCCTCAGTGGGAATATTAGAAAATATAATTGTCACATTATATAACCATCAGCCATTCTCCATCACAAGGGAGGCATGTGTCCTGTGTTAACTTGTAAAATGTGGGAAAGGCACTGCTCTCTGCTGTGCTAAGTAAACATCAAGGGAAAGTTTATGTGGTACCATAAACTGGGTGTGATTGTTTATTTAGCTTTGTAGGTAGCCACTGGAATATAAAGCAACTGATTTCTGTAAGTATTAAAATGCAGCATTGAGCAGATGAGACCAGGGTAATAAGATGGCCAGGTAAGACCAGGTGGGTAGATTGTTGTGCAGTGTCACCCAACAACTTCCGGATCTTTCCAGAGTGTAGCTAGGTAGCTGGAGAGGGCCTCTGGGCTCCAGGACGGTGACTGATGCTGCCCCCTGCTGGCGGGTTGTTGCTAAACTGTGAATGTTAATGGCAAGGGACTTGGTATCTTAGCAGAGAGAAGATTCCACCAGGCCATATGCAAATCTCTGAGGCTGTGCCTGGCACCACCATTCCCAGTGGGAAGGGACATGGACCTGCAGTTCTTAGTTCTGGGGTCTGTTTCCACCATTTCTACCCTTTTCCCCATCCAGGACTTCTGCTTCCTCTCCCTTTTCTGCCCGTTACCTCAGGGCTTCATGGAAATAAAAAGTGAATCCTCCTCGACATCACAGAACGGTTGGAATTCCAAGTCCACACTTGGGAAATTTGATGCCAGGGTCCTTTGTGTTTGGGAGAACATCCGTGTTATGTTCATCTAAGAAATATTTGAAAAATTTGTCTTTTTAAGTGAAAATCAGATGGGAAGAAGGTCAACAGTCCGAGTTCATGCTCATCGTGATTTGAGCAAACTCTTGGGGAACCAGTAAATGGCAGGAAAAAATGAAAAGAGATAATGTACAACAGTTGTATGTGTCTCCTGAAACAAAATTCTCAAAAACATAAAGAGCACTAAATATAAAGGGAAAAATTAGCATGTTGGATTGGGTTAAAGAACACATTAGCAGAGTCATCCTTTCTGCTAGACACCAGGGTTTTCTCCATGAGTCTTTTCTGTTGCTTGTCCGAGGAGCTGAAGTCTGTGGTTTGAGAAGCTGGGGAGTCCAGGGGTTCAGTACGCCCTTCACATGTTCTGGCTGTTCCTCAGGCTACTTCAGGCCAAGAAGGCTGCTCTCCAGAAATCTGATTATCTTTGACTTGCTCAGCCAGCCTGTGTCCCCCTAGACAGCTCTTTGGAATAGCTGACATGGAGTTAATGAAGTTGGGATGTTCTTAAAATGAAATTTTAAAAATGGGCTTTCAGAAGTATACAAGCAGTGCCTGGTGGTATAAAATGACATTATAATCATTTCATTTCAAGCTGATTTAGCAATCATTTCCTCGTGTTCTGTCGTCCGCAGCTTACCCATCAGGGAGAAGAATAGCCCCATGTGTTTTGATGAAGTGTTGAAATCGAGAACAAAGGCTTTCATCTTTAGACTCTCACTTCCATATTCCTATCCGAGTTATGCAAGGATATTTAGGGGAATCAAAGAGTGACAGCCTAGGGTCTTCAGGATGTTTTTCTGGGTTAGTGTTTTCATGTCGAAGCTGTGTCTTCAGTTACTAAGCAGAGGGGCCCAGGATGATCTGTTCACTAAATAAAGCTGAGCCAATAGGCTCTCTATGTAAATGTCTCAACCCAAAGTAACTCCCAATACAAAAACTAGTTTTAGATAGGCAATAGGTGCCAGGCGTGGTGGTGCACGCTTGTAATCCCAGCATTCGGGAGGCTGAGACCGGAGGATCCGGGTTTGCGGCCAACCTCAGCTACCTAGTGAGGCACTCCGCAACTTAGTGAGACTCGGTTTCAAAGTAAAGAATACAAAATAGGGCTGGGGGTGTAGCTCAGAGGTAGAATGCCCCTGAGTTCAATCCCCAGAACCACAAAAAAAAAAAAAAAAAGATAGGCAATAGGTGCAATTGTAATTAGAGAATATATTTGTGAACTTGGAATACAAAATAATTTGGGAGGGGATACTCAAGATTGAACCCAGGGACATTCTACCTCTGAGCTACATTCCCATCCCTTTTTATTTTTTATTTTGAAACAGGGTCCCACTAAGTTGCCGAGAGTCTTGCTAAGTTGCAGAGGCTGGCCTCGAACCTGTGTGATCTTCCTATCTCAGCTTCCCACGGTGGCATATGCCACCATGTTCAGCTCAAAAGGATTTCTGAAATAGAATCTAAGCAGCATGAACCATAAAGTAAAAGATTAATATATTGAATTGCCATATAATTAAAAGTTTCTGTTAATTTAAACATTAAGAGAGTAGAAAGGCTAGGAATGAAAAAAGATATTTGCTATACCTGTGGCTATTAAAAGACTTGTGTGGGGGGGGGGG
>PVLC010039193.1:0-15433 GCA_004027655.1 Graphiurus murinus
AGAATAAAAAATAGGGCTGGGGGTGTAGCTCGGAGGTAGAATGCCCCTGAGTTCAATCCCAAGTACTGCAAAAAAAAAGAAAACCTGACAGATTATTATGGCCCATTAGATTCACCATAACTTTCAAAATTTTCAATATTTGTTAAAAATATTAAACCTGTGGTGTTCTATTCAAAGGAGGGAATAAAAGCTGGATATGGTGGCGCATACCTATAATCCCAGTACTCAGGAGGTTGAGACAGGAGGAGTGCAGGTTTGAGGACAGCCTCAGCAACCTAGTGAGGTCCTGAGCAACTTAATAAGACCCTGTTTCAAAATGAGAAATAAAATAGAGCTGGGGGGCATAGTTCAGAGGTAGAGTGTCTCTGGGTTCAACCTCCAGTACCAAAAGTTACCTGGGAGGTTGAGACAGAAGCATCCTAAGTAGTGAGACTCTCATCGACCTAGAGAGACCCTGTTTCAAAATAAAAATTAAAAACTAGGGCTGAAGGTGTAGCTTGAAGGTACAATCCCCAGTACCAATAAACAAACAAACAAACTGCACTATTGCAATAAGAAAAGTGAAGCACGCCCCCCCACCACCCTACCCCAATGGCAGAAGGAATCTTTAACATGTGAAAAAGTCAGCAACAGGGTTGGTTTCTCTCCAGCAAAGGGAATAAAACTGCCTGAGGAGCCCTGGGCAGATGCGCAGCAGAGAACCACCGCACTTCACAGAAGACGTGCGTGCACCCTGACCGCCACCGGCTTCTGCAGCCAGCTCAGCTCCTCCAAGGGGGTGCATGCCCTAGAGGCCAGGGCTCATCGCTACCCCTGCAGCGCCCTTCCCACCTCCATCCAGGCCACCCTGGGCCTGGCATTCTCGCCTTCCCAGTGTCTGCCCAGGTGCCCGCACTCAGTGGAGTCTCTTCCTCCTCCTCCCAGGCCCCCTGGCGTTGGGTTTATTTGCCTTTGAGCTGGCAGAGGTGGTAATAAAACATCACTGTAACTAAGACATTTTGAAGGCTTTACTCTGTACCAGGACTTCTTTTTGTTCACTTTAGACATATTACTTCATTTAATCCTTGCCGCAAACCAAGAATGAAGGTACCTTTACGACACACTTTAGACAGTGCAGTAGAGAGCCAGTTCCCCAAGGGGCCCTCAAGGGTGCCCAGCTCAGTTGTGTATGGAGGGTCCTCCCTCGCTGAGGAGGCTGACCTGGGTACAGTGACTTCTGAGGTAGGCAGAAACACTGTGCTTCTGCCTCGTGGTCTCCTGAACGGCGTGCTCTGGGGAAAGCAGTCGCCAGCCAGCACTGGCTGCCAGTCCTGGGAGGGAGCCACACGGAAAGCTGATCCCTGCCCCAGCTGAGCCTTCAGACGGCATGTGGCCTGGGAGAAGCCAGCCAAGCCACTTCTAAATTCCTGACCTATAGACACTATCAAATAATCCATATTTACTGTGTGAAACCACTTTCTTTTGAGGCCATTTGGTATCCAGAAATAATTAATACTGATGGAACTCACAGTGTAAACTAATTCACAGTTATGTAACTTTGGAGGGAGACTGGGGGGGGGGACCCAGAGACATTCTACCTCCAAGCTATACCCTCAGCCCTTTTTATTCTAAAGCAGGGTCTCACTAAGTTGCTGAGTGTCTTACTAAATTGCTGAGGCTGCCCGGCATGGTGGCACACGCTTGTAATCCCAGCATTCGGGAGGCTGAGACCGGAGGATCCGGGTTTGAGGCCAGCCTCAGCTACCTAGTGAGGCACTCTGCAACTTAGTGAGACCCTGTTTCAAAATAAAGAATAAAAAATAGGGATGGGGATATAGCTCGGAGGTAGAACGCCCCTGAGTTCAATCCCTAGTACCGCAAAAAAAAAAAAAAAATTGCTGAGGCTGCCCTTGAACCTGTGATCCTCCTGTCTCAGCCTTCCAAGTGCTGGGATTACCAGCATGCACCACCTCACTGGGCTCAGTTATGTAACTTGGAACCAGGATTTTTAAATCCCAATGATCTGACTTCAGTGCCTAAATTCTTAACCACTATGACATGCAGCCTCCTCCACAGAAAGAATAACGCCCCAACAGACTTCACAAGGGCAAGAACCAGGACTGGTTTTTTAAGCTGCCACACAACCATACACCAGTATGATGCATACTGCAAGCATTATGTCAAAAGAATGGATAAGCGGAGCGAATGTTAAGAGGGGATGGCGGAGTTACGGGTGACATGTTCTTCACTAAATTTAATTTTTTCATAATGTACATGGATTATGGGGTTCACTTCACTTGAATTCAATTCAAACTGGGACCTGAATAAAAACAAAGCCAATCAACCAAATGTGCAGGGGCAGGGGGACAGAAAGACTCAAAGGCCCTGAGGTTGAAACAAGTTTGTCACATTTTAGGGATAGAGAGATAGGCCAGCTCGGTGTGAAGTGACGCCAGACACAGGCCAGATCTCGGCTGGGCATCTGGCTTTTAGTCCATGTGGAATGAGAGGCTCCTGGAGGACTTGAAGCAGGGGAGCAACATGACCTCATTTGCATTCCTGAAAGATTATTCGGGTTTCTGCATGAAGTGTAAGTTGTAGAGGAGGAGGCTGGAGCAGGGATATCAGTGCGGAGGGCACCGGACAGTCCCGAGAAAGCAAGGGGCCCGATGCGTAGCAAACCCGACACGCCGGACACATCCAGCAGTGAGTATTTTTTGTTTGTAAATGGTCAGTTAGAAAACGCTACAAACAAATTTCCCAAAAGCACACACACATGCATAGAGCACAAAATTAAAAACTACCACATCTAGCCACTCCCAAGTACTGTAATCCCAGTACTTGGGAGGCTGAGACAGGAGGACCACCTCAGCAACTTAGTAAAACCCTGTTTCCAAATAAATATTAAAAAAAAAAAAAGGTCAGGCATGGTGGTGCACACCTATAATCCTAGTACTTGGAAGGCTGAGACAGGAGGATCTCAGGTTCGAGGGCAGCCTTAGCAAGTAGTGAGACTTTCATTAATCTAGTGAGACCTTGTTTGAAATAAAAAATAAAACAGGGCTGTGGATGTCGCTCAGAGGTAGAATACCCCTGGGTTCAATCCCCAGTACCAAGGGGGAAAAAAACAAAAACAAATTATTTCAGGGGAGGAAGAACATTAATGTTAATAACGAGTCCTCTGATCACACTGTAGCAACAAAACCAACGTCAGTGTGGAAAATGCTGCTCTCTGTGCTTGATGAGGACGGGTGGCTTTGAATCTGCTGACACCGAACTTCTAACTTTCTTAAAAAAATAAAGAGGAGTTGACTAAGCAAGGGTATTTCGGCATTTCTTGATTTTGTTCTCTCTCTATTCAAAACAGGGACCTTCCTCCCCAAAGGAAAGAGCAAGGGCTGCGGGGGCTCCAGGACAGGGAGGGAGTGACAGGCTTACAAACTAAGTTCTGAACATGAGCAGAGAGATACCACTCCCAAATGCTGGGATTACAAGCGTGCGCCACCACGTCCGGCTCCCAGTCCTATTTTGTATTCTTTATTTTGAAACAGGACCTCATTAAGTTGTGGAGGGCCTCACTAAGTAGCTGAGGCTGGCCGCGAACCCAGATTCTCCGGTCTCAGCCTCCCAAGTACTGGGATTACAAACGTGCGCCACCACACCCGGCTCTACAAGTTGTTTTTTAATCAATGAGAAGTGTAATCAACCCTTTTGTGGTGCTCTGATAAAAATTCATCCACAACACTAAAGAGTGCTACTGCTGCTCAGGAAGCTCCCAAAGACTCGGGTCCTGGGCGTGTCCTTGTGCCCTCAGTCACCACCTCACATGATGTCAGCGAGGGGAGGGCCCAGAGTTCCAAAGGCTGAGGAGAGCAGCATTCCACCCAGCCACAAACCCAAGAAAAAGAGTTTTGGGGGGCCTATAAGCAAGGTTGTTTGCTTAAGAAAACAAGATTTCGGTTTTTCCAAGATGGAAAACAGAAAATTGGTCAATAGGGCCTTGCAAGTCACACACTGGTAGAGCCTCAGGAATGAACAGGGGTAACATGTAAAAAGGAGTACGCCTTCCTGAACCCAAAGGAAATACGTCCTACCAGGAAAGTACCCTGGTCATTGTAGTCAACTAACTCCAGCGACCTGGACTTCCAAGTCCCGGCGAGAACCCTGCAAGGCGTGCGGACGAGCCATGGGGAGCAACAAGCCACTGCGGGAGGGAGCGCTGTTAAGCGAGGCCCCTTGCTGACTGTCTAGTCACCAGACTCACTCGTGGCTCCCCTCTGACCAGGCACTCTCCACCTCAGTGGCTCCTGGGGTCCTCCCGCTCTCTAGGCACTCATTTCCTCCCTCTTAAACGTCCTCCCTTCCGCCTCCAGCCTGAACTCGAGTACAGATTGACTTTTCTAAATGACAGCTCTCATCTTTTAACAAATTCCTTTAACAAAGATTTACTGAACATCTACTAAGTGCCAAGCACTGTTCTAGGTGCTGGGGAAACTTTTTGGAGCTTTTATGGTATCAACCTTCTACTGGGAGCTATGATAGCCATTACTCCTATCACCCACTGGCCTGGTCCTCAAGACCCCTTCTCAAGTGGCTCCAGCATGCCCTCCCGCCTTACTCCAGTCTCCGAATATCCCAGCCAGGCCCTCCCTAACATCTTTTGCCACCTGGCTGTATCTTCTCTCTGGAACCAGACAGTAATCTCCCTGAGAGCAGAGGCCCTATCACTAACATTCCCACTGCGCTGATAAAGGCACTCAAGAAGGAAAAGAACTGAGAAGTCCTGTCTCTTCCTATCTTGCCTCTTCTTCCTTTTTTTTTTTTGCAGTACTGGAGATGGAACCCAGGGGCATTCTACCTCTGAGCTACACCCCCAGCCCTATTTTTTATTCTTTATTTTGAAACAGGGTCTCACTAAGTTGTGGAGTGCCTCACTAGGTAGCTGAGGCTGGCCGCAAACCCAGATCCTCCGGTCTCAGCCTCCCAAATGCTGGGATTACAAGCGTGCGCCACCACGCCCGGCCTATCTTGCCTCTTCTTGAACACCTCCCAATTTAGACTCATGGCTGCCTTCCATGGCCCCCATCCTCCTGCTGACTGCTCTCATTGTCTGAAAGCTGTATGCACACGGAGCCCAAACATGCCTCCCTCTGTGACTCCCATCGGTCCTCTGACTGAGCCCTCTAGAGCAGGACAGAGGAAGATCAAGTCCCCTTTACGTGACAGCCCTTGTAAACATGTCAGACAGCTAACACATCTTCCTCTGAGCTAAAAACAGTGCCCCGTTTCTTAGCATTCATTCATCCACTTAGCAAATATTCACTGAACATCTACTATGCAACAGGATTATCCTAGGTGCCAGAGATGTAATACAATCTCTGCTCTAAAGACATTTCTGAGAGACTGACAGGTAAATACAAAACAGAAAACACCACTGTGATAAACACAGTAAGCAGAGGGGGGCAGTGTAGCAGACAAAGTGACAGCTAAGTTCAGTTTTGCAGCACAAGCAGGAGTTACCAGATGGTATTCTAACACACCATACTTCTCTTGTGGGCCACCTTCCTCTGCAGAATGAATGAATGGACACGCATGCAACTGCTAGCCTGGAAAGAGACCAGTTACTGACGGTACCTGGGCCATGGTACTACCGTGTTCCCTCCTCATGCATTCTACACGTGACCTCCTAACAGCTTTAGGAGATGGGTCCTAAAACCCCCATTTTAAAAATCAGAAAACTAAGGCTTAGAGAAGCAAAATAACATGCCCAAGATTCCACAGCAAGTAGTGGAGACAGGACTCAAACCCCAGGTCGCCTGACTTCAGAACCTGGCTGCTGAATCACTTAACCATGTGGGGTCCTCATCTCCTTTGAGAATCTATGAAAACACAGGCTCTTTTAAAGCAAAAGATTCTTGTACAGAGAGGTACATCCTACCCATACCTCTTCAGTAAATTCTACCCATACCTCTTAACAGCAGGTTAGGAACTTGGGGAGAAGCCGGTGGAGTGATGCTCAATATCCTCTTTCTAGTGTTCCTTCTAATGCTACAGAGGCTGGCAAGCTAAAAACTGCCCACTGACTGCCCTGCAGGTAGTGTTTGGATGTGATTCAGGGTGTGCAAATCAGAAATCCCACATGACCCCAGGGCGGACGGAGGTCAACCGCGCTGTGGAAACGTTTGTTCTTCCAAGGCAGAATCAAGGCCCTGTATCTCTGCGTCTGCCTAGCGGGTGCTGAGCAGGCAGAAGGCGGGGTGTGTAAGTGCTGACCAGTGGCTGGGCTCTGGAGCCAGGAACAGGGAGGTGGGAAGGACAGCAGCAGCTCTGCATCTGAGCACCTCCCAGCTCTCAACGGGTCTCCAGAGTGGCTGTGGGAATCACCCCTGAGGCCCAACAAGAACCTGCCTTCTCACCTTCCCACTAGCGGCTAGCCCTCTAGTGAATCCTGTTCTCTGTAAATGAATTCGGACTAGCAGCAAATCCCTGTTCTAGTCTTTTTTAAGTAAGTTGTTGTTGTACTGAATTACAACTTCCAAGACACAAGATTCCAGCCTCCACCTTCTACTTTATTAATGTGTTTTGTTTTTTTAAAGTCTTTGATCCAAATCAAGCTATAATTTAAGACTAAAGTTACCAAATTCAAAATCTTTTAATTAACTAATTTGGGGAAGAACTGGTTACTCCTCTGTTTGGAGCCCTGCACACTGTGCGTTATGTATGTCGTGTTAAAGAGCATACAGCGGTGCTTGAGGTGTCTGTCTTAACAATCCTTTGCTTTCCTGCACACACAGAAAACACTGCCTCGGCCTAACTGGAAGTGGCCACACACCCCTTCTGGCTGGAGAACATACAGCTCAGTCAGCTCGCCACCCCGCTCGCCCGTCCTGCCTTGCCGTCAAGGAGGCTGCACATTCCATCAGTCTGGGTCACTGAGAAACTGTGGCAGCTCCACAACTGCACCCCCAAGAGCTAACTTCGTGATTACATTTCCAGGATTTCAGGCTTGTTTGACCACAGAAAAGCTTACTTACCCTATCCTGCCTAATCCTCCACCCTCAGAACTCCCCAAACATGTGTAAGGAAAGACACAGAAGGACACTCATTGCAGTCCTGTGTGTATGTGGAAAAGTGGACACAACCTTGCTGGTTATAAATGAGAGCCTAGATAACAACTATGGTTTAATCATGCAACACGATACTATACCACAGTTAAAAAGAGGACCTAGACCACATGCATCAACACAGGTAAATCTTCAAAATATGTACAGAATGAAACCATTTATATATTTTTTTCCTTTTTTTTTTTTTTTGCTAGTATGAAACTCAGGACCTCCTAAATGCTAGAAACGTGCTCTGTCAGCTAGGCGTGGTGGTGTATGCTTGTAATCTCAGTATTTGGGAGGCAAAGACAGGAGGATCCTATATTTGAAGCCAGTCTCAGTAACTTAGGCTCTCAGCAACTTAGTGAGACCCTGTTTCCAAATAAAATAAGTCTGGGAGTGTAGCCCAGAGGTAGAAGACCCCTGGATTCTGTCCCCAGTACCAAAGGGGGGGAGGGGGAGTGCTCTGCCACTAAGCTACATCCCCAGTCCATTTATGTATTCTCAAACATCGTGACATTACGATAGTGTTTTGCATGTTTCTAAACATGTTTTCAATGAAGAATAAAACTTCTTCCCCATCCTATCAACATGCCCCTACTATTACCCCAACTCTACCAAAAAAGTAGCTAAGTAGAATAAGAAACATGTTATGGATACTCCTTCCCTCTTAGTTTATCCCTACTTGTTCAACTATCAAAACTTGGAAGAAACATATTAAAAAGTCAGTAATGGGGGCTGGGCGTGTAGCTTGGTGGTAAAACACTTACCTAGCATGCACAAGGCCTGGTTCATTAAAAAGTAACAAAAAGCCTTTACCAGCCAACCTCTGAGTACCTAATTTTACATGGCAATTTTTGGGGAGGGGAGGTAGATGGGAAAGGACTGGGAATTAAACCTAGGGGCTACACTGGTTTGGTTTTATTAATTTTAATTTTGAAACAGGATCTTGCTAAGTTACAGTACACTGGCCTCAAATCTGCAATCCTCCTGTCTCAGCCTCCTAAGTACTGAGACCACAAACATGTGCCACCGCACCTGGCTTGGCAGTATTTTCAAAGTTAGTGAGAAAAGTCTCCATGAAATCGTAAGTCTCATACATTAGAGCACCTTACAGCCTTACAGTTTCCAAAGCTCTTTCACAGACACTGGTGCACCTCACCCCCCACCACACTAGAAAGAGCAGAGAAAGCGTATCCTTGTCCCCACTGGACAGATATGCAAACCGGGGCTGTTTCATCCTAGCAGCTAAGTGACTTCTTCAAGACCACATGGCTTTAAGTGTCAAGACAAGAGTTAGAAGCAAATTTTTTTTTTTTTTTTTTGCGGTACTGGGGAACTGGGGATTGAACTCAGGGGCATTCTACCTCCGAGCTATACCCCCAGCCCTATTTTTTATTCTTTATTTTGAAACAGGGTCTCACTAAGTTGCGGAGGGCCTCACTAGGTAGCTGAGGCTGGCCTCAAACCCGGATCCTCCGGTCTCAGCCTCCCAAATGCTGGGATTACAAGCGTGCACCACCACGCCTGGCTAGAAGCAAATATTTATAAACAACAAATATTTGATAAGTTAACATACACATTTAATAGTATTTAACATACTAATACAGCAACTTAGCTGACCAGAAGAGTAAAGCTCTATAATTTCTGGAGGCCATAGGTTAGCAAGGAAATACACTATGTAATTACGTTTTCTGAGCCATGACCACTTTGGGTTAAATAATGGGCTCTTCAATTGCTAGAGAAGGAAACCTATATTTAATACAAACAACTATTTATATTAAATTCAAAATGTCATCTTGTAATCCCAGCATTCGGGAGGCTGAGACCGGAGGATCTGGGTTCACAGCCAGCCTCAGCTACCTAGTGAGGCACTCCGTAACTTAGTGAGACTCGGTTTCAAAATAAAGAATAAAAAATAGGGCTGGGGGTGTAGCTCAGAGGTAGAATGCCCCTGAGTTCAATCCCCAGTACCACACACACACACACACACACACACAAAAATGTCATCTTAAAAAGAACACAGTGGCTGGGCATGGTGGCACACACTTGTAATCTCAGTACTTGGAAGACTGAAACAAGAGGATCACAGGTTTGCCGCCAGCCTCAGCTACTTAGTGAGGCCCTCCGCAACTTAGTGAGACTCTGTTTCAAAAATAAAGAATAAAAAAAGAGGACTAAAGGTGTAGCTTGGAGGTAGAATGAATGCCCCTGAGTTCAATCCCTAGTACCGCAAAATAAAAAGATAGCCAGAGCCAGGCGTGGTGGTGCACGCTTGTAATCCCAGTACTTGGGAGGCTAAGATAGGAGGATCCTAGGTTCAAGAACAGCCTCAGCAAGTAGTGAGACTCTCATCAACCTAGTGAGACCTTGTTTCCAAATAAGAAATAAAATTGGGCTGGGGATGTAGCTCAAAGGTAGAATGCCTCTGGGTTCAATCCCCAGTACCAAAAAAAAGATAGCTGGGTGTAGTGGTGCATGCGTGTAATCCCAGTACTAGGGAGACTGAGACAGGAGGATCGTCGCAGGTTCACGGCCAGCCTCAGCAATTTAGTGAGGCCCTCTGCAACTTAGTGAGACCCTGTTTCAAAATAAAGAATAGAGCCGGGCGTGGTGGCGCACGCTTGTAATCCCAGCATTTGGGAGGCTGAGACCGGAGGATCCGGGTTCGCGGCCAGCCTCAGCTACCTAGTGAGGCCCTCCGCAACTTAGTGAGACCCTGTTTCAAAATAAAGAATAAAAAATAGGGCTGGGGCTATAGCTCAGAGGTAGAATGCCCCTGAGTTCAATCCCAGTACCGCAATAAATAAATAAATAAATAATAATAATAATAAAGGATCAGGCTGGAGGTGGAGCTCAGAGGTAGAATGCCCCTGGGTTCATCCTTAGTACCACACACACAAAAAGCTACATAACAGCCACCTCTTAAGTTAGAATCTAAGCATACCATCAACTCAGACAAATTTCATAGACAACATGAAATAAAGGAGATAATAATGTGTTGTCATACTACACTGTATGACATACTGGCAGGCAAGATTGTTTTAAGACAGTATCAGTCTTCTTTCCTTTAGTTGTAATTCAGTTCAATTTTCTTCCTTATATTTATGAACGTAATAAAAAAGGAAAATTAACAGGTATAAGGTTTTCATATGAAAAGATATTAAACCTCATTAGTCATCAGGGAAAACCATGAAAACATACCCACTACAATGGCTCAAATAAAAAAGCACTGACAATACCAAAATCTGGCAAGGAGGTCGGGAATTCCAGCATGCAAGGGTGCCGCGAGAAATGAAAACTGGCTGCCACCCTGCAAAACAGATGGACGGGCTCTTATAAAACAGAGCACGTAGCTGGGCATGGTGGCGCACACTTGTAATCCCGGTACTCGGGAGGCTGAGACAGGAGGGTTGCAGGTTGGTGACCAGCCTCTGCAACTTAGTGAGACCCTGTTTCAAAATAAAAAATATAATAGGGCTAGAGGTGTAGCTCAGAGGTAGAATGCCCCTGGGTCCAATTCCTAACACACACACACACAAAAATTTTTTTGAGCACACAAGCCAGATGTGGTGGTGCACACCTGTAATCCCAGTACTTGGGAGTGGGAGGCTGAGACAGATGGGTCGGAGGTTCAAGGACAACCTCAGCAACACAGTGATATTCTCATCAACCTCGTGAGACCCTGTTTCAGTAGCTCAGAGGGAGGTAGAACGCCCCTAGGATCAATTCCCAATACCACACACACACAAAAAAATTAAACACATACTTACCACATGACCCAGTAATACTCATGCCTAAGTCTCTACCCAAGAGTACTAGGCTGAAAAATGGCCCCCCAAAAGATATACATACCCTAATTCTTGGAACCAGTCAATGTTCGTATGTGGCAGAGAAGGGTGTTTGCAGATATGATTAAGAATCTTGGTAGCTAGCCGGGCGTGGTGGCGCACGCTTGTAATCCCAGCATTCGGGAGGCTGAAACCGGAGGATCCGGGTTCGCGGCCAGCCTCAGCTACCTAGTGAGGCACTCCGCAACTTAGTGAGACTCGGTTTCAAAATAAAGAATAATAAAAAAAATAGGACTGGGGGTATAGCTTGGAGGTAGAATGCCTCTGAGTTCCATCCCCAGTACAAAAAAAAAAAAAAAAAAAAAGAATCTTGGTAGCTAAGTGTAAGGGTGCCCATTTGTAATCCCAGTACTTGTGAGGCTGAGACAAGAGAGTTACAGGATCAAGACCAGCCTCAGCAACTTAGGGAGACCTCAGCAACACAATGAGACCCTGTTTAAAAATAAAAAAACAAAGCTGGGCGTGGTGGTGCACACTTGTAATCTCAGCATTTGGGAGGCTGAGACTGGAGGATCTGGGTTCGAGGCCAGCTTCAGCTGCTTAGCGAGGCACTCTGCAACTTAGTGAGACCCTGTTTCAAAATAAAGAGTAAAAAATAGGGCTGAGGCTGTACCTCAGAGGTAGAATGCCCCCAAGTTCCATCCCCAGTACTGCAAAAATAAATAAATAAATATAAAAAACATATTTAAAGAGGGTTGGGGGTACAGCTCAGAAGCAGAATGCCCCTATGCTCAATCCTCAGCACCAAAAAACAAAAAGGGCTGAGGATGTAGCCCAGTGGTAGAGCGCTTACCCAGCATGTGTGAGGTCCTGTGTTCAAACCCTAGTACAAGGAGGAAGGAAGGGAGGGAGGGAGGGAGGGAGGCAATGAATCACACCATATTTATGGCTTGTTATCAAGTATTTTATGACCCAGGACCCAACATTCTGGGCTTCTTAATCAATTTCTCCTGATCCTCCACTGTAACAGTCATGAGGGGCATGGAGGAAAAGGAAACCCGGGCTCAGTGCACTCCACATCATCTCTTACTAAATCAGAGCGAGCACAGCAGAGACGGGGGTGCAATACCACCTGAGCCAGGAGAATTCTCCAAAGATATGTGGGCCAACCCTCTTTCACTTCATCAAAAACACAAACACAACAACTGTGGAATCCAAACTGCTCGTACATGGAAAAAGCCTCAAAGATATTCACCTGTTCTCACCGGGCATGGTGGGCATGCCTGTAGTCCCAGTAATTGGGAGGCTGAGACAGGAGGATCACAGGTTCCAGGCCAGCCTCAGGAACACTGCAAGACTTTCAGCAACTTAGTGAGATGCAGTTACAAAAACAAAAAATATAAAGGTTGGAGATGTAAGTAAAATGCCCCTGGGTTCAATCCCTAGTACCATCTCCCCCCTACACACACACACACACACACACACACACACACACACACACACACATCCACCTGTTCTCTTCATTCTATGGCCAATGAGAATGCTGGTAAAATGGAGTGTAGCTAGCCAGGCGTGGTGGCGCACGCTTGTAATACCAGTACTAGGGAGGCTGAGACCGGAGGATCTGGGTTTTCGGCCAGCCTCAACTACTTAACGAGGCCCTCCGCAACTTTGTGAGACCCTGTTTCAAAATAAAAATAACAAAATTGGGCTGGGGGTATAGCTCGGAGATAGAATGCCCCTGAGTTCAATCCCCAGTACAAGGGGGAAAAAAAAAAAAAATGGAGTGTAGCTAAGTGACTAAGAAGGGAGGAAACTGAAAGCAAAGAAACCAGTCTCCAAATACCCAGTGCAGGGATAAGACTTTCTTTAATTCCTTGAAATTTCTTTAAATTGACAGACTCCTAGAACATCCTGAGAGGAATCATCCATCTCTACAACATAAATATGCCAATACCCTAGTAGACTTGTAAATTTGTTAGGCTTTTGTCCACACAGTAATCCTCCTGACCCAGGCAAATTGAAAAAGTTTGCTTTACTGTGTAATTCTACTTGGGTTGGTGGCCACTCACAGACCCCAGAAGGGACCTCCAGCAACCTACACACAACACGTCAGACTACACCATGCTTCACAAATCCGACTTCCAGATAGGTTCATAAGGAAAACCTTTGAAGACTGAGAAAAAAAGCAGGAAAAATTTTAATGTGCTAAACAAGAAACGGTAGATTTAGAGATTAGATAACTCGGCCCTGAAGAGGAAATAAAGTACTCAAGGGGAACAAAGAGTAGGCATCTGGTCGGAGGAGCAGCCTCTGACAGCAGGAATGACCAAAGGCCTCAACCAAGAAGTCCTGGGGGAAATCACCAGGTCGCTGGCTTCCTGCAGCAAGATGAAAAGATCTCCACGGCTCACATCCACCCACCCCCTAGAAAGTGCTTTGTAAAACGAGTTTACAGTTCAGTCCAAGGTTTTCTCTCTAGAATTTTCTAGAAGAACTGCATTCCCATGTCATCATGCGTTCATCTACACCCTGTAGGATTTACAGATAACCCTAGTTACCAGCACGGTACAAGCTAGTCTCAGACACACTGCTCATCACCCTGTTATTATTTCTACAACTTTATTTATTTGTTTATTTGTATATTCTGGTGCTGGCGATGGAGCCTAGGACCTCGTGCATACTAAGCATGCACATGCTAAACACGCCGTTTACTGATGAGCTACACGCCCAGTACTATGACTCCTATTTCCCAAATCACGAATCAAAAATTAAAGACTTGCCTGGCGCAGTGGCACAAGCCTGTCATCCCAGCAACTTGGAAGGTTGAGGCAGAAGGATTCCAAGTTTGAGACCAACATGGTCAATTTAGGGAGACCCTGTCTCAAAACAAAATAAATAAATAAATAAATAAAAAGGTCTGGGAGGTAGCTCAGGGGTAGAACACCCCTGGGTTCAATCCGCAGAACAGGAGGGATGGTGGAGGAGGGGCTTGCCAGTACCTAGCAAAGCATGCAGCACAGAGGATGTGCTTCACTAGTATCTATCTACAAAGCCAATGATAGTATCTATGGTTACAGTGCCAGTAAGTGATCTGCAAACATTTGAATTCAGATAAAACCTTTTTTTTGGTTCCAGGGATTGAACCCAAGGGCATTCTATCTCCAAGCTACACCCATAGTCCCATTTTTTATTCATTATTTTGAAACAAGGTCTCACTAAGTTGCAGAGGGCCTCACTAAGTAGCTGAGGCTGGCCAGGAACCTGGATCCTCCTGTCTCAGCCTCCCAGGTACTGGGATTACAAGCATGCGCGATCACACCCGACTTGTTTTCTTTTTATGGTACTGGAGGTTGAAATCAGGGGCATTCTACCTCTGACCTACACCCCCAGTCCTATTTTATTTTTAATTTCAAAACAAGGGCTCATTAAGTTGCAGAAGGCCTCACTAAGTTGCTGAGGCTGGGTTTGAACCTGCAATCCTCCTGTCTTAGACTCCCAAGTATAGGATTACAGGTGTAAACCACCACGTTCAGCTTATTATATTCTTTTAAAAAAAGAGAGCCAGAGTCAGGCGTGGTGGCACATGCTTGTAATCCCAGTACTTGGGAGGCTGAAACCAGAGGATCAGAGGCTCGTGGCCAGCCTCAGCTACTTAGTGAAGCCCTCTGCAATTTTTTTCGGTACTGGGGATTGAACTCAGGGGCATTCTACCTCCGAGCTATACCCCCAGCCCTATTTTGTATTCTTTATTTTGAAACCGGGTCTTGCTAAGTTTCCGAGTGCCTCACTAGGTAGCTGAGGCTGGCCTCGAACCCGGATCCTCCGGTCTCAGCCTCCCAAATGCTGGGATTACAAGCGTGTGCCACCATGCCTGGCTAGCCCTCTGCAATTTAATAAAACCCTGTTTCAAAATAAAAAAATAGGACTGGGGGTGTAGCTCAGAGGTAGAATGCCTCTGGGTTCAATCCCCAATACTACAACAACAAAAAAAGTACTAGGTGTGGTGGTGCACACTTCTAAACCCAGTACTTGGGAGGTTGAGAGAGGATTGCAGTTTCTCGGCCACCCTCAGCTACCTAGTGAGGCCCTCTGCAACTCAGTGAGACCCTGTTTCAAAATAAAGAATAAAAAATAGAGCTGGGGGAATAGCTCAGAGGTAGAATACCCCTGTGTTCAACCCCCAGTATCCCCTTAAAAAAATAAAAAAGAGAATTTTAGCCACCACCAAATGAGCAGAAATTTAATAATCTGACAATCAAGAGTTCCACAGAATAAGAAATGTCAAATTTCAACATTGAAGCTGGGTATGCTGGGTGTGGTGGTGCACACTTATAATCCCAGTACTTGGACGGCTGAGACAGGAGGATCCAGGTTCATGGCCAGCCTCAGCTACTTAGTGAGACCCTCCAAAACTTAGTAAGACCCTGTTTCAAAATGAAGAATAAAAAATAGGGATGGGCTGTGTAGCTCAGAGGTAGAATACCCCTGGGTTCAATCCCCAGCACCGCAGAAAGCAAAACAAAACAAAACCCCTCAACATTGAGAAATATTTTTCCA
>PVLC010039194.1:0-14396 GCA_004027655.1 Graphiurus murinus
TTTTTTTTTTTTTTTGCGGTACCGGGGATTGAACTCAGGGGCATTCTACCTCCGAGCTATACCCCCAGCCCTATTTTTTATTCTTTATTTTGAAACCAAGTCTCACTAAGTTGCGGAGTGCCTCACTAGGTAGCTGAGGCTGGCCGCGAACCCGGATCCTCCGGTCTCAGCCTCCCGAATGCTGGGATTACAAGCGTGCACCACCACGCCCGGCTTAACCATTTTCTTTAAAAAAGTTTGCTAGTTATACTTTTATTCAGAGCAATGAAATACAAGTCATAATTAAATGATTACTTTATGATTTCATATGCCTACTCATTCTAATTTTGTGTGTGTGTATATATATATATACACATATACATACATATATATATATACATACATACATACTTTTTTTTATTGTTCCCCCCCCTTTACTGGTTCTAATTCTGAAGACAAATTACCATATGTTTGTGCAGAACTGTCAATTAATAAAAATGGCAGAAAAGTGCTGCCTATATAATGAATACCACAGAACACAGCAGCCTATGGGCCACTGAAGACATGAGTCAACCCTGAATTCCTCAGTGATTCTAAGGCATCGGAGCCTACTTAACCAAGGACTTAGAATGTGAAGATAACATATACCCAGCTTTAACTTTAACTCATTAAATAGCAATAACTGACACAAGGAATTCTTTTCTTCACATTTTCTTCATCTTGAGGAAAAATAACTACATTATGCAAATACAACTTACTGTTACATGTGAAAAACTAATGAGAGCACAAACATACCTTAGAAATGTCTTTATTCCATTCTGTCTAGTGCTACCTGCATCAGCACCTCCGATGCCATTTGGGTTGAAGAGGCTCATGCCAGAATTAGAGGAGTTGTTATTCAGGTCTGCAGACTGCTGGAATACCTCTATGGTTGCCTTTGCGATGTTGTCCAGTAAGTTGTTCATTTCGGCCACAGAACCAGAGCCCTAGGGTTAGACGGAAGAAAGGCAGCACACGTGTGTGTTCCTTTAACATAAACGTCAACCTGTGGTTGCTTTTCATAAGATTTCATAAACATGCTGTTGATATACTCACAGGGTCCTTCAAGCACTGTTTGATCATTAACTGAAGTTCTAGCCAGGACTGTCTCAACGTCCACTGCTCAAGGTTCTGGGGAAAACACGAAGAAGGGAAAACCTTAAGCCCACGTTAACATATAGTAAGTCCTGGCAGTATTTCCTCTCCCGAGAAAAAGCAGAGTAGTCATGCACAATGAAAGAATTTACATGGAGAAAAGATTTCCAATCCCAGGATGTGTGTTCAGCATAGACACAAAGAAATAAACAGCAACATCAAAACAATGGCCTGACTCAGCTAAGAATGAGAAATGAACGAGACGAGTATCCATCTCTCAAAATCTATTCATCTAACCAACCCTATTCCAAAATGATTTTAATGTTTCTTGAATAATAATATGTTTAAGACTGTCCCTCCACAAGATTATTTCACATATAAATATAGTACTGGCAATGTGGAGCATCTATACCTTCCTAGCAGTAAACTGTGCCCAATTCCACAGAAAAGAAAATTGAGGGAACAAAAATCAGGATTAACATCAAGAATTAGAAATGACAGACCCAAGAAGAGAGAGTAATTACTCTTTTAATTACAAAGAATGTGTTGAGTGACAGAAAAGCCATCTCTGGAATACACCACCTACCTGAAGAATGCGCTTAATGTGCTGTCTTTGCAGGTTATCCCCCTCGGTACATTCCTTGATGCCATGAGGATAGCAGATAAGCTGCAGCAACTTCTGGGCTTGCATGTTTGAAAGCACGGGATCCAATATAAGCTCTTTGTCTGTACATAATCTTTCAGGTTCTTTTAGGCAATGTTCTCCCACCCATTCCTGGAAATAATAAGGCAGTTAGTTAGATTGACAGGAACTGACCTTCTATATGTCTACAATAATCTGCCCTGACATTGCAAAGCAAAGTGGCATCTACAACTGATAAAATTTCCAACAAAAAGATGCATGAAAAAAGTAGGTGTAAAAAGGTTTTAAAACAAAATTCCTAGCATTTTTGGCTTTTTTTTTTTTTTTTTGCTTTGATATTTCAAATTTTTATTTTCTTAACAAAATAACTTGTTTTTCCTCCATCTTCTTTTAATATACTTTGGTGCATTGTAAGCATACATCATATTGAGGTTTAGTGTGATTGAAACACACATGCACACAGGACCCTGGACTTTCCCCTCGGGATCCCACTGCACTCCTTCCACCTCTCTGTTCGTAATATTGAAATTGGTAACTTCACAAGTGAACATAGGATTGTCTGAACTGATTATATCAATCCCCCTCTCTTCTTGTTCTTCCTTCCTCCCCAAGTCCCCTTCCACTATTCTACTGGTATTTCTCCTTATTTATTTGAAGTCTCTTTCATTTTTCAGTCTCATTCTACCTTCTATATGTGAGAGAAAAACCCTTCACTTTCTGAGACTGACTAATCTCACTTAGCACAATATTCTCTAGTTCTATCCATTTTCCAACAAATGTCAAATTTTTTTCTTTATTCCTGACTAGAACTCCACTGTGTGTATTCCACAGTTTTGTATTCCATTCACTTGCTGACGAACACCTGGGCTGGTTCCATAGTTTGGCTATTGAGAATTATGCTACTATCAAAATGGATATGCATGTATCAGAATAATATTCGGACTTTAATTCCTTTGAAAAGATACTCAGAAGTGGTATAACTGGGTCATATGGTTGTTCCATTCCCAGTCTTCTGAGGAACCTCCAAATTGATTTCCATTGTGGCTGTACTAATTTGCAATCCCACCAAAAGTGTGTAAGTTTTCCCATTTCCCCACATTCTTGCCAGCATTTATTATTGTTTGTATTCTTGATGATTGCCATTATAACTGGATTTAAGTAGAATCTCAGTGGCATCTTGATTTGAGAAAAAGATTAAAAGATATTAAAAAAGAAGAAATAAAATAACTTGCTATATAATAAGAATGATCCTATGCTATACCTGTCTTATCTATGAAATATACTATATTCCACTTAATAGATAGAAGATAACAAATATTTAGGAAATTATCTTCCTCTTTAATGCCATTAAGAATGCTACAATTATAAACAAATAATGGTGCATATCTATTTACTACACAATTATTTCTTATGATAATTTCAAAGAAATACAATCGTGGGGTCAGGGGGAATACCAAAGATTTAAGGCTACTTGCATATGACTAACAGCTTGCTGGAGACTTTCTGGCAATTTAACCTCTTAGCAGCTTTTTATCACATTTTTTTCCAAGACAAATTCATATATGAAATGGAGTAAGAAGAAATCATCAATAGTAACCTAGTTCTGCTTCAGATGAAGCCTGTTTCTCTACCACTATACCTGTGGCTCAATAGTAATTACCTGTTAAAATTACTTAGGGAGTTAATAAAATACTGTGCCCAGGCCTCACATGAGACCAGTTCAATCAAGCTCAGGTGGAGGTAACTGGTACCACTATTTTTTTATTCTGGGCATCAAATTCTTTATTTGTTTATCTATTGAATCATTTTTGGCTCCTGGGCCCAAGCAGTGGTCCAGGAGCCACCCACTGGGCTTGGACTGGATCCTCTAGGGTTCCACTGCATGAAGCCTACAGGTTCAGCATCTCCGCCACTCCACCCACTGGCCTGGCTGTAGTTCTAGGCATCCAAAAAAGTAGAAATGCCCCAGAGATAAAAAGATGCACTCACTGCTGGGAACCAAGGCACAACTGCCTCCCAATACCTATATGATTATTTAGTTGACCATTATTGTGGTTATAATAAGCCTAAAAAATACAAAAACATAGTCCTGACAACTTTCGATCCATAGCAAAATACAAAATATGTAAGGTATGCCACTTTTTTTTTGTAATAAGAAATGCTTAAAAACATGGAAGGATAAACCAGAAAATAATGAAAAAAATAATGAAATTGATCACCTAGGGTAGGGAAGGGCACAGGGAAGAAGGGGTCGAGGAAGGAGGACATATTTCTGAGTGTATTTCTTTGTGTGGTTTGACTTTTGGAAATATGTTATTCTACAGACAGAGCTGGGGAGGAAAGAATCTAAACTGAATGGAAACCTAAACAAATGAACCCAGCTTTACTTCGAATTCAGAATATATTCATACTAAGGGAGAAAGTTCAAATAACTTTTAAAAACAACACTGTAAACACTTACTAAAAAAGAAAAAGAACTATAAACCAATCTTCAACTCCTCTTAGAAGGTTTGCTTTTCCTGGTGGTATATGCATAACAATTGTGAAACTATTGCAGGTGTATTACAGAATTAAGCAAGAGTAAAATGGGTTGATGTTATGGAAAACCAGGGGTCCCTACTAGCGAGAAGGTGATACTAATACCCGTGGAAGAAAGTAAAACACAACTTTGTAGGGTTGAATTGGAACTGAAGGTTCTCATATGATTAATGTATATGGATATACATTTTTCCTAGCTCTGTCTGCTGAGAGAGCCTGAAACACTGGTACTCCAATTAATAGGCAGCACGCATAGTACCCAGGTCTTGCTTTCTTAGTGCCACTCCCTACTAAGGAGGAACACTGTTCCAGGGAGGAATGGGGGATTTACAGCTAGAACAATGTGAAGATTAAAGTAACTAAGGACAAGGGCTGGAGTGTTGCTCAGTGGTAGAACACCTGCCTAGCATGCTCAGTGCCCTGGATTCCATCCACCTACTGTGAAAAATAATAATAATAACAAATCACTAAGGACAGCATATTATAACTCATATAACTATATACTGGAGAAGTGTAGGGTTTTCCTTAAGTAGAACACAGATTGATGTTGGGGAGGACGAGGAGATGGGGAAAAAATCATCATAGTAAAGACTGGTTTGGACAGGAACCAAAATACATGCTTGTAAGGAGTAGAGGAGTTTGATGAGGAGCAGAAAATCTGCATCATTGGAAAGTATCTCCTCAAAGACTGCTTCACCTTAATTGCAAGAGAAAAAATAGTAACTAAACAGTGGAGAGATCCTTAAACTATACAATGATGACATCTTGATTAAAGTTTTCATCAGTGAGGTGCAAATGGACATCATGTGTCTTCATATGTGGGTACCTAGAAGAAGACAGCAGTACTTCTGTAGTCTGTTGACCAGGCATGCATAATCTGAAGCTAATCTGCAGGAAACCTTAGCCAAATCCAGTAGTAATCAAACAACTGACCAAATCAAAAAGCAGTCTATAGATGAGAAAAAATTACTATACCAATCCTAAATTTTCTGACTCTTAGGAACTATAGTTTGGTTATGTCGTGAAATGAAGAATTAAAAAGTAAAGAAGAAGCTGGGGTGGTGGTGCACACCTGTAATCCCAGTACTTGGGAGGCTGAGACAGGAGGATCGCAGGTTTGAGACCAGCATCAGAAATTTAGCGATACTATCAGCAACCCACCCAGACCCTGCTTCAAAACAAAAAATAAAAAAATGCTAAGGGTGTAATTGTGTAATTCAGAGGTAGAATGCCCCCGGGTTCAATCCCTATTACCAGGAAAAAAAAAAAAGTAAAGAAGAATAAACACCATCTACTTTTCTTAAGATTCAAGGGGGGGGGGGGGAAGCACACATATGTATATAAATATAATTACAAAGTACATCTTAAAAATGTGAAAAAAAATAATATGTGTGTAAAAAGGATATAAATGAATTCCTTATTATTCCTATGACTTTTCAGCAAATTTGAAATTATATCAAACTAATGTTAGAAGGCAAAAAGAACCACCTAGGTACGTTTCCTACTATAGTGAGCAGCTGTCTATAAAAGAAGTTACATATTCTAAGCAAAAAGCAAACTGGCAGATACCTGCTGACAGATGGTCCTCAGCACATATCTGGCGTACTCTCTCAAGTTGGCCGTTTCGATGGAAATGCTTTTCCCGCAGGACTTGGAAGTGTGTGAGGCAGTCCAAACGTCCTCAGCATTCCCATCTCGACGTAAGCCCCTCACAGTAAAGTCATCACTTTTTAAAGAGTTGACACTGTTGCTGCCAATTTTGGCATCTCCTAAATAACAGAATCACAAAAGCAAAATCATAGAGGCTCACAATATTGACGGATGCATAGGCAAACAAGGCTAGCTTCTGAGGATTTAAAATAGGTGAATGGTATTGTGTAACCCGTGGTTCAGCCATAGAGAGAGTAGATCCAGAGAACAAATGAAAGAACCAGAGAACTTTCTATCAGACACGGAGAAAAAGCAAGGTCAAGACTCATTCCTTCTTGTGTTTAAAGAATTACATATTCTTTCACCACATGTGGGGGAGACCATGAGGAAATCACACTTAATAATCACAAAACACTGACTTCACCAAAATTTCAAGGACAAAAGTACTCAAATTCATTTGACTTATAGACAAGGAAAAAAGTGGGTTACTCACCCTTCTAGATGTCCCTGTTCCATTTCTTCTCTTACAATGACTTATTTTCTATCCATAGGTCAAGAGAAAAGTTTTGCCTTAGCCCACCTTACTATCAACTTCTTGACAAGAGAGATTTATTTCCCTGGGGATGGAAAGGGTAATGCACACTAAGGAAGCCCCGAAGAGCAGGATGCTCAGTGAATAAGCCCTGTCCTTCACCTTCCTCTGCAACACCCACGTTAGAAAACCTTGTCTGAACAAATTTTATTATTCCCAATGAAATACAGGGAAGGAAAGTGGTCCTAGCAAAGTTCTGGGATGAAAAAGTGGAACAGAATATGTTCAAAGAGCTAGAAGTAAAAATAAAAACTTTACCCATAGATGAAAAATAAACTATTATATTTTAAAAATCAGAGAGCAATATAATTTGCCAATGAGGATTGGCAAAGGCTAGCAGAATCTGAAAACTTCTTCCAGGTTAGCCCCAAGATAATAATAAGCCTTGACAACAACAACAAAAAATTCTGGAATCAATGAAGAGTTAAGGTTAGGCCTTCCCTGCCTGTAATACATGAGCAAAATAAGCCCAGGTCAGTCCAAAAAGCCTTTTAAAACCCAAAGGACAACGAAGAAAAAGTTTTGATTCTGCAGGGGAAAAAAAAATCAGAATGGCTTAATGAATATTTACTTACAAACTCTTAAGAGGATGGGTGGAATACATAATACATTTCAATTCATCAATATAGTATCATACATTTCTAATTAAAATATAAATACAAAAAGTACTAATTTCACCTATAGGAGTTTACTTAATTCAACATAGCTTTTCAGGCGCTGAAGGAAAGACCTAATTCTACAAGTAGCAAAAGTTAGTATGTGTTCCCCATCCTTAGGTGATAGAATTAATTCTGCTCTACATCTCCAATTAAACTACTACAGAAATTAAGAATCTAATCAATTTAATGGTCCCATCTCCCTATCTCAAATATATTCTGGTGGGTGGGAAAAGAAAGGGTGTTGGTTAGCACACAGTGAGGCAGATAAAACTTCTGCAAGAACAAAAACCAAGAAACACCTCTGCCAATCCCAACTAGGATCTCCTCATTTACTTTAGATGTCAGGATGAGAGGCTGTGTGGGAACCTCCTGCAATCCTACAGACAACAGAACATTGCTCATTTTGACCTGGTCCAGCACAGTGCTGACTTTGAGCTGGCTCAATCCTGACTCCCTAGTCTTGCAGAATCCCCCATATTATTTGAATATTTAAAGAGGTAGACAAAAAGGCAGGTATGGTAGCACACACTGGTAATCCAGGAATTTGGGAGGCTGAAACACGAGGATCACAGGTTTGAGGCCAGTCTCAGCAGCTTAGTGAGGCCCTTAGCAACATAATAAGACCTTGTTTAAAAATAAAACTCAGAAGTAGAACAGTCCTAGGTTTAATTCCCAATAGCAAAAAAAAAGAAGCAAATTTTATTTGGGGTCAGACCAGTCATACAGATCAAGGAGCCAGTGTCAAGATCACATTTGCCGTGATTTCTGCCATTAAAACACTGGTCACTTATCTCTTCATGCTTCCAACATTAATTTATTGAAAACCTGGTATTTGCCAGTTTCTCTGATGAGTCTCAGAATTCCACAGGAAAAGAGTCAGTGCTTCCCTTCATAGTCCCTGCATTTATTTATTCAGTAGATTTCACTTCCTTTCAAACATTATCAGGGGAGAGAAATTTTACACTCCAAAATGAGCATCTCATGTGGGGTGGGCTGGACATACTATAAACTCCTGAGATCAGAGGAGAGGCTGTGACCCGCACGGGAGCTCTCTTCTTTCTTTTTCACAACAAATCCATAGGCATGGCAAAAGAATATATATATTCTTTGTTTTTTTTTTTTTTTTTGTGTGTGTGTGTGTGTGTTTGTATGTGGTACTGGGGATTGAACCCAGGGGTCTTCTACTGAGCTCTGCCTTCAGCACTATTTTATCTTTTATTTTAAAAATAGAGTCCAGCTAAATTGCTGAGGCTGGCCTCAAATTTGTGTTCTTGTCTCAGCCTTCCAATTCTTAGGATTATAGGTGTGTGCACGCACACCCTGTTAGGTGATTTTTTTTTTTGTACTGGGGATTGAAACTAGGGGCATTCTACTTCCAAGATACACCCCCCCCACACCATTTATTTTGAAACAGGGTCTTGCTTAGTTGGTGAAAATCTCACCTCTTGCTGAGACTGTCCTCAAACCTGTGATCCTCCTGTCTCAGCCTCCCAAGAACTGGGTTTACAGGCCTACACCACCTAGCCCAGCATAGGTGAACTTTTAATAGGTCATTTTTGTGACAAAAACTGTTATCCTTCCTTGAAATCACTAATCAACATCTCTTAATCAGAACATAGCTACATCCTTACTCACGCTCTTTAAGACTCGTGTAAAGCAATTCCTAACCACTCAGCAATTCTATTTTAATCAAAGAGAGCTCCTTCAGAACCTAAGAGGTAACAATATTGTTTAGTCATGGCCAAAAAAGGAGGTACCCGAAGTTGGAATGCAGCATTATGAATTAGAGACTTCTGAAACATTCAAATCCCTTATGATTTACAGAATAAAAATGTTTTGAGGTATTACACAGCGAATGAAGAGAAGTCAATACTATTAGTTGAAGAATGAGTATACACAAACAAAGATGTAAAGGACATCTTGAACATTATTAATTGAATGAAGAAAAAATATTATCATAGTCAATACTGATTTATCAATAATATAAACAAATCTTATCACCTGATTCATGAAAAAACTAAGGTAGAAAAAAATAAAATCTTGTTCAGAGTAGTAATAGGAACACTAAGATTAAAACCCAGGTGTTCAAGTGTTCTGCACCTAGAATATATTCTGGCTGAAATTTAAAACTTTAATCAACACATCATCCCTGTCTCTCATGAAGTATGATTTCTGCCAACAAATGTCCCCGTGGGTCTGATATCTATTTCACTTCAGAATGAGACATCAAGCAACTAAAAATCAATCATCTTCATATTTAAATTCCCCCAGGATCCCTGAAGGTAAGGGACAGAATGTCCAGTGAGTTCTACTGAATATGGACTTAGGGAAATACAATTAATTTTTCTAGGGGGACAAACAAACAAAACCAACCATGTTCCCACTACTATTAATTAGATTTCAACCCAAATACAAATTACTTTGCCTCCATTTCTACTGATTAACCAAGAAGCTCAAGGCCGAGATAATCTTACCAAGCATCATAATTGCTTTTAAGACAGCAAAAACCGCTCCCACTTCGATGCTGTTGTGAGCAGCGGCTAAGAGGTGTCTATCACAAGATGATCTTATTCCAGGGAAAGGTTTGCCTATGAAAACAACAACAAACTTTTAATAGTCTCCTCACCATCACTGACGTCTTGTGAAATCATTTACAGTCAACAGGACCCTTCGTGTTAGACTGTGGACACTAATTGCCATCAGTTTGCTTTAATTGATGCTCTGTGGCTTCACTGAGAAACACTGCCAGTATTCTTACTTAACCTCTCTTTTTTAATTATTAAAACAATGTTTTTGTTCCTCAGAGAGATGGAGCAAAGAGATTAGTAGAATTCCCAGGCAGATATATACATGTCTATAGGGAAAGGATCTTTAGGAATCAGCTTCGCTAACACCCCGAGAATCTTCCTTACCCCTGTACCTTAAGACAAGAATAAGTGAATCACCATTTCCTTAAGTTGGGATGGTGTGGTTCAGAATGAACATATACAGTGCATTAGAAGATCATGCAGCACGCCGGTAAGGCATGGTCTAAGAGCAGAGGTATTTTTATTGTTTATCCACTCCCGGATTTTATTTCTCAATCTATCCTGATGTTGCATAAACGAAAGGTACAGACAGCCCTCTCAGGAGCATGACATCACCCCCTCATCAGCACCAGATCAAGCCTACAAAAACCAGGAAGGAAATTACAAAGCGGATGGACAGCCCACTTGGTCACTTTGGGACCTATAGCTCCCAAGGGAAATGCAAGGAGACCTCTCAGCTCTCAGCTCACCAGCTGCTTGAGGTAGGAGGCAGGCCTGGGGCGCTCGGAAGAGATGGAGCAGGAGACGGCATGTCATTCTCGCCCCGGGTTCCGCGTCGGCATCTCCGCAAGCTGGGAAGGGGGTGAAAAAGCAGGTTTGCCAACAGAGTCAATAAAAAAACCTTTAGGCTTTCTATGAAGCTACATCTTCTGGAATAACTTAAATACATCCTCCCTAGAGTAAGAAAGTAAGGCACTGGCTACGCTCTCCAGAGACACTTCAGTGCTTGCTTAGAATGGGTAAAGTAATAGTTTCCTGCTCCACAGGGATCCAGATTACTCCGCATAGAACGCAGACTACAGATCCACCACCTCTGTCTGCCACCACACCACTCTGCAATGCACATCCACCTCAGATATGTCTGTCCCTACGTGTGACAACCAGCCAGTAACAAGAGCAGCTCCTGACGCCACCTTACCTGCCGCTAGGAGAGAGGGAAGCGCCACGTGCTGCACGACGTCCTCCAGGGAAAAACACTGTCGTGCTATCAGAATAGCAATGAAAGTAGCTAATGAATCATGGAATGAAAGGTCACTCACCTTCAAGAAAAACATTGACAGGTTTTAATACCTAACACCCTTTTCAGTAGTATCAAAGATCAATATCTAAGAGAATGTAGGCAATACCAATAAGACCTCAAATCCCAACATGATCCAACAGAGGGAAGGGATAACTCATCCCTAGTATTATCCTCAAGGTCTTACTTTATGTAAGGCAAAGTGTGAGTTTTGCCCACAGCCCAATGCCACAAGAAGACACTGAACTGAAACTATCATGTGTGCAACTGTTAAAGGAAGCATTTCAACTGACAACATGTACATAGACAAAGTTATCAATGTCAGTCTGGGTATCCTGTATGGGGAAGGAGAGGGAGCCGAGAGCAAGCCGCCAGGAGGGGAGCTCAACCAGTACTGAGTGCATGTGTGTCTCTATAATTCTGAACTGCATCATGATGCGTGATTACAAAGCACCAATAAAAATGAAAAGACAAAAAGAAAAGAAAGACAACAAAAAAGAAATTACTGAAAGATGCAGTATACCTAATACTTCTCAGCAGAATACATTGTGAGATGTCATGTAGGGGTAAGATATGGGAAGCAAGAAAAAAGGAAGAGGGCTCTCCAAGTGGAAAAACAAGCTTCACAAATATTTGGGGATATCTTTCTGTGACAACTAATAGATTGTGACTATGATGGGAATATATTTAAAAACAACTCTTGAAGTTTCCAATTGACTCCTAACTTTAAAAACAAAGAGGAGGAAAGTTAATTCAGTCATAGTGAAATCCCTAATTTTAAGATTTCACAAGACGCTGGCAGAAAATAATGAAAAATGGCTAACAGCATCCTTTACATTAAGTGGCACTGTGTGCCAGGAACCATGGCCAACGATTTACAAATCTCACCTCATCTAACATCACTATACCACCAGGTTCATACTACATTAATTCCACTTTTAAGATAAGGAATTAAGGCAGAAGGAAAAATAAAAATAATAATAATAACCAAGAGGCTAACAAACTGTGTTAAAGATAAAAACTGTATCTTTTCTGTCTAGAAAAGTAGGCTACCAATAATGTATTTCATATATATATGAAAGACAACAAAAAAGAAAAATAGAAAAATAATTTTAACTTATAAAATGTATATTTGGAGGTGGGGTCATCCACCCAGTCCCTAGATAGCAGACCTAGGGAATAAATCTTCAACTAAAAGACAACTTTTAAAAAAATGTATGAAGTTCTTTACCATACAATATAATAACATGTAACACAGATTACTCCAAGAAGTGATAATATGCATAAAAATATAATCAGGACAGATATTTTAAAGAAATTTACACATTAGGAATGCAACCTGATAGTTGAGCAAATTAATGATAAATAAGGTGGTTAGCTCTTCATCAATTTCTAGACAATAATTATTAAGAAAGACTGAACACCTTCTGAATCTATACAATGGCAATTTTATGAAGCACAACAAAATCTATATTCTTAGACATATACAGTGCTTCCCTTCAAAATGTAAAATTCTTTACTTATGTCCCATGCTATGAGGAAGCCAAGCACTGCGATAAAAAAACAAAGAAAAAACAGCTCTGAAGAGATCATCCATGTAACGTCAGCTAAGGGGAAATGTCAGGAAACTCTTGGCATCCCTGCCACAGATTAAGCTATCTATTTTTTTTCCATTTATTTAATTCTTGGGAACCACATTGTGGTTTTTTGCTTTTGGACAGAGAAAGAAAAAAAAAATCACACTGTTACAGTTGAGTCAAACAAATAATGATGATGATGATAATAATAATAATAATAATAATAACAATAATAATAACAATGATAAAAACAACAGATTACTCACTAAATTTTAAATTATACACTTTTAAATGAAAAATAAAACTTACATCTACAGTGCAAAGTACATCATTAAACCCCCACACGTGATTGGAAGAACAACAAAGAGCCTTCAGAACCCCCAGCCACTCTGAACTAAGAACAGTGCAGCAGGCAGTCAGCTCGGAGGAGAAATTGGCTATGTCGTTAATCCTGGAAAGGAAAAAGAGAACAGGAGTCACCTTGTGGAAGGGAGAAATAATTACAAGAAATACACTTATTAGATAAATAAGTCACTATCATCAGAAAAGTCATTCACTTGCTTAGATTTGAGACCGTAATAAAAATCCACTTGTCAAGAATCTTGAGCAAACAAAAGAAAGTAAACGGATTCAAATGTTTTCCTTTTTTAATTTTTTTGGTACTGGGGATTGAAGCCAGAAACATCCTACTTCCGAGCTACAACCCATGTGCGTTTTATTTTTCTGTTTTGAAACAGGATCTTGCTAGGTTACTACAGCCGGCCTCCAACCTGTGATCCTTCTGTCTCAGTCTCCCAAGTACTGGGATTACAGGTGTGTGCAACAATGCCTGGATCAAATGTTTTCTAATAATTAATACTGTTAAGCAACAATCAATAATCAGTACATATGTGAACTAGCATATTTTTAGTTCTATGAATAAATCTGAGCTACAAATTTACATTTTTAAAGACACCCAACACGAAAGACCTTATATAATGGAAATGGGTCCAAACGCAGTTTTTCAAAATGCAGGTATTTTTAGTTGTACACAGTAGCACATGCCTCTAATCTCAGAATTTGGGAAGCTGTGATACAAGGATCACAGATTGGCGGTCAGTGCAAGGTAACTTAGTAAGAACTTGTTTCAAAATAAAAAATAATTAGAGAGCCGGGCGTGGTGGCGCACACTTGTAATCCTAGCATTTGGGAGGCTGAGACCGGAGGATCTGGGTTCGCGGCCAGCCTCAGCAACTAGTGAGGCACTCCACAACTTAATGAGACCCGGTTTCAAAAAAAGAATTAAAAAAATAGGGCTGGGGGTATAGCTCGGAGGTAGAATGCCCCCGAGTTCAATCCCCAGTACCACAAAAAAAAAAAAAAAAAAAAAAAAAATTAGTGTAGAGGGTAGCTCAGTGGTAGAACACCCCTAGGTTCAATCTCCAGTATTGCTATATATGTGTGTGTGTGCATGTATTTTTATTTTCATCTGTAATGAAAATCATACAACTTAATAAACCACATCTAAAACATCCTAGACCAAAGCAATTAGCAGGAAGTAGTGTTTCTTAGGTTGAGAAATTTTAGGATAGAGCAGAGGTAAATTCAGGAATAAAAGAAGATTGAGCCGGGCGTGGTGGCGCATGCTTGTAATCCCAGCATTCGGGAGGCTGAGACCGGAGGATCCGAGTTCGCGGCCAGCCTCAGCTACCTAGTGAGGTACTCGCAACTTAGTGAGACTCGGTTTCAAAATAAAGAATAAAAAATAGGGCTGGGGGTATAGCTCGGAGGTAGAACGCCCCTGAGTTCAATCCCTAGTA
>PVLC010039195.1:0-14395 GCA_004027655.1 Graphiurus murinus
TTTGCCCATTTTTTGATTGGGTTGTTTGCTCTCTTAGTTGAGATTTTCTTGAGTTCTTTGTATATCCTAGTTATTAAACCTCTATCTGAAGTGTAGCTGGCAAAAATTTTCTCCCACTCTGTAGGTTCTCTGTTGAGGTTCTTGATAGTTTCCTTTGCTTTGCAGAAGCTCTTCAGTTTCATGCAATCCCATGCATTGAGCTGCCTGTGCTTTTGGGGTCCTGTTGAGAAAGTTTTTACCTGTGCCTATGTGTTCAAGGGTTGGTCCTATGCCCTCTTCAAGTATCTGCAAGGTAGTTGTTTGCATTCTGGAAATTATTGTTTCTCTGGTTCTGATGTTTACTCGTTAGTTCTTCTTTGTAGTTAATCTCTTTAAGTATTTTCTCTAGTGCTGGTTTGGAAGACATAAATTCTTTCAATTTCTGTTTGTCATGGAAGGTTTTTATATCCCCATCTATTTTAAGAGAGAGTTTTGCTGGGTATGAGAATCTTGGCTGCAAGTTATTTTCTTTCGGGGTTTGGAATATGTTACTCCAGCCTCTCCTGACTTTCATGACTTGATTTGGGAGGTCTGGAGTTTTTCTAATTGGCTTGCCTGTAAATGTCACTTGGTCTTTTACTTTTGCTGTCTTTAAAATTCTCTCCTTGGCCTCTACATTGGTCAACTTGATTATTATGTGGCGTGGTGAGCCTCTTCTTTGTCTTGTCTTGAGGGAGTTCTATATGTTTCCTGCACCTGTGTGTTGACTTCTCTTTCTATGTTTGGAAAATTCTCTGATATTACTTCCTTGAAGATATTGTTTATTCCAAAAGTTTCAACTTCTAATCCCTCTTCTATGTCTATTATTCTTATGTTAGCTCTTTTAAAATTGGCCTAGATCTCTTCAATGTCGAATTCATACTGATGTATTTTTTTTTCTAAATTCTGTACTATAGATTCGTTTTTGGCATGGTCATCTTCTAAGAGTGATATTCTATTTTCCATGTGATCTAATATGCTGTTTATAGTTTGAATTGATGCCTTCATTTCAGTTATTTCATCTTTCACTTCCTTCAATGCTTCTCTTTAGTTCCTTTTCATGTCATCGAATTCTTTGTTTATTTGTTCTTTTATTTCTTCCTTTATTTGTCTAAAGCTCTGCCTACATTCTCTCTGAAAATCCTGTATTGTCTCTAGTACTAAAGATCTGAATTGTTTTCTGGTAGTCTCTGCCATTCTGAGTTGGTGATATCTGTTATTGAGGGGTTGTGGTAGCTCATTGTTTCTTTGTTATTTTTCCTTCCCATGGTTCGCCTATTCTTAGATTTATATCTTTGCTGCTCTTTTAAGTTTTCACATCCAATCTCTGTAGGGGGGGTTAAGAGGTGTCTGAAGGTATATACAGGGACAGATTGTAATCAGTGATAAAGGTTGGGTGAGAGGTCACAGTGATGAATGCAGGAATAGGGTAAAGAAGAGGTATGTTCCAGTGGAATAAGAGGTTGAGTGTGTTGTGGTGATATATTGTAAGGATTAGTGATATTAGATACGTCAGGAGATTCTGGTAGTCAATATAGAGTTTTGAGTGTGGTAGTATGAGATGGTCTTGATATGAGACAGGAAAAACAGAAGAAAAAAAGATAAGGGAGGAGGTATCATGTTGAGGAGAGGAATATAGGGGGGAGAGAGGGAGGGGAAGCTTGTAAAAGGGAAAAGGAGGAGATTCAACAAGTTAAGCAAGTTGAAACAAAGCAAGCAATCATCCAATCAAACATAAGTAAATCAAGACAATACAGAATGGAAACTGAGTAAAAACTGATAAAACTTAACACCAAAAACAAAACAATTACAAAAACAAAACCCCAAAACATAAAAACAGCAACCAGTCACTAGAACAAACACCCTGCTAGTTCATAAGTATCGAGCTGTCTCTATCATTTTTATTTGCTGTCAGTGCAGGAAGGGGGTTTCATTGGTGCCTCTCCCGCTGCTGGCCTATGTCTCTGGGCTCTCCAAAGGGCCTAACTGTGTCTCTCTCTCTGCCTTTGCTGATGGCAGGAGTGAAGTCTAAATGCCGGGCCTTTTCAGATGCCCTATGTGTACCTGTAGAAGGGTGGGTGCCTATGTCTATTCTTCTTAAAAGGTCTCCCGCACCTCAGGGGCACAATACAATTTACAGATCCCTGCTGCTTGGATTTCCATTGTTGTTTGCTCCATTTATGCTCCCTGGGGGCGCCAGAGGACAATGGAGGTCTGGATAGCTGGCAGGATGTTGGCTGGGAGGGGCTGGCACACAAGGCGGCACCGGCCGGTTTGCGGCGCTCTTTTATGGTGCCTGCTCCCTTGTTTTTCCTTGGGTCTATGTCATTCCACACCAGGCCAGGTCATTGGGTCTGCCGAGATGCCTGTAGTTTTTGGCGTCTGGGTGACCATCACATCTTCACGTCCGGGTTCTGTAGAGCCCGCAGCCTGCACCAAGCCGCTGCTTGACATTTTAGGATCCCTGCTGCTCGGCCTGCTCCACCTCTCACCGCCTCTCATCGCTGGGGGCGCAGGTCAGTGATGGTCTGGATAGATGGCAGGAAGGTGGTAGGGAGGGGTTAGCAAGAAAGATGGTGGCCGCTGTTTCACGGCGCGCCGGCTCCCCCCGTTCCTCCTGGACTCTGGTCAACAGCTCCTGTTTCACGCTCAGGCTTCTGTTAAGAAGCTGTGTTCGTGGTCTTCTTGTTTCAAGCTCTTCTGGGTGGTCACTGTTCTGCGCTGAGGCAGTGTGCTGGAGCACACACGAGGGAGCTTATGCTGAACGCCCTATGCATTCTGGGAAATCCCTGCCTGGGTATGGCGTGGGGTCCCGGGGGTGTTGTGTCCTAGAGTTTGCTGCTCTCAGCGTCTGGCTGGTCCCCACGGCTCCTGGTCCTGTTTTTCCACAGCCTACTTCTTCGCTGCAGAGCCGGGCGGTGATCCACGCCGAGCGTAGGTGGAGTTCCTTGTTTTCCCTGCTCTGCTATCTGGATCTCCTTTATTCAAAAGAAGATTCAAATTTTGCTTTTTTTTTCTTCTATTAAAAAGCTCTTTTATGGCAAATTTAGATCCAATTCACGGTGTCTGGAGAAAGTTGTTTCTCTCTGTCGCCATCTTGGATCCCTCTCCGGTTCTCATTAATTGAGGGCTGTATTATAGCAGTATAATGGTGTGTGGAATGACCTTGACCAGTATCTCCTCTGTAGCTGATCCACTTGCTCATTAATGTTCAATCTTTGTAATCATCTAAACATTAATTTCTATCAGTTGCCCAAATAAACCATATGTAACATTCCACAATTGTAATGCAATGTATTTATTATAATGTGCTTTTTTCCCTCTGTGATAAAACAGATTGAACCTGGGCACAATCGTCCTCTGAGCTGCACACAGCCGTTTTGTTTTCTGTGTTGAAAGAGTGTCTCACTATGTTGCTCCCATCCTCGCTAAATTTCTGAGATTTGTCTTGAAACTGAGATTCTCCTGTCTCAGACTCCCAAGTAGTAGGACGACAGGCATGTGCCAAAATGCCTTTATAATCTTGTGCTTTTTAAAAACCTCAAGATGTTGCACAAACAGTCTTCCTTTTTTATTATTACTTACTAGTAATCATATGGTATAGTGAAGTTCAAAGTAATTTGCCCCTGAATGCTTTAGGCATATTATAAGAGAAAATAAATCATCTTTCTAGTACACTACTTTTAAAGTTAGTGATTTTTGTTTTGGTGAGAGTGTGTGCAATTTATTGATTTCTTTTCCCCTTTCTATTCTAGCATGAAAAGAACCATTAGCTTCCTTCACAATGCCCATTAGCCCTACTTTTTTATTTTAATTTTTTGTTCTTGTTGTGTGTGCACAGTATTAAAATTTTCTGCCAAAATCTGCTGCAGCATGGTGGATTCTACTTCTCTGTGCTGGCCATAAGCCTTTGGGAGAAGTCCTTTGCACTGAGGAGAACCACCTGGGTCTTCTCACTATTTTATAAGGTGTCTTTCATCCAAAATGCCCATGCATGGGTGGAAAGGGGCTGCAAGGTCTGGGGCATGCAAAACGTCTTAATTTTTAGTTTTTTATGAAAAAAATTATAATGCAACAACAACAACAAAAAATCCACAGGGATTTGTGTTCCTGATGGGTCTCTGACTTGTTGCATCAGCTCTGGACTGCTTATCTTTAGGACATTTTCTGCACAATTATGATCAAAATTACCCTCTAACCAGTTGGATCCAAATGGGTTGTTTGTCTGTTTTTGAGATGATGTTGAACTTCCAGCTGAATGCAGTAGCTAAATGGTAAAATTATTCACTCTCATACGCTATCCATGTTTCACAGTTCTTTGAAAACAATGAATATCCTCAAATAGGTAGACTCAGGGTTACACCTACATTAACAGAATCTAATTGTGTTGTTATAGTATGTATGCTCATGGTTTTTTAAAATTTCATTCATGATGGAGATTTCCTTATGATTATAGATTAAGATTCTGTCATTATAGATTGTAATTCTGTCATTATTTATTAATTAACTTATTTCGATATACAGCAATCAGGTACACATAGGAGTAAATATATTTCAGGTGAATTGTTCTTTTTTCTATAGGAGTTGTAGTTTCAAATAGCAAAGTGTTCTAATGAATCTATAAAAAATGGTCAGACACTTCTATTGCATGTCTTATAGATAGGCAGAAACACCTTATAAATATTAGCTGTTGAGCTAGGCATGGTGGCACACTCTTGTAATCCCAGCATTTGGGAGGCTAAGACCAGAGGATCCGGGTTTGCGGCCAGCCTCAGCTACCTAGTGAGGCACTCCACAACTAAGTGAGACGCAGGTTCAAAATAAAGAATAAAAAATAGGCCTGGGGGTGTAGCTCGGAGGTAGAATGCCCCTGAGTTCTATCCCCAGTACCGCAAAAAAAAAATTAGTTGTTGAGTACTTGTTTTAGGTCAAGTTCTATCATATCTAATTATACAATTTTTGTTTTTATTTCATGAGTATTACTAGGGGTTCCCCCCAGAGGATTTCTACAACTAATTACCCCTCAAACCTATTTTAACTTTGATTTGGAAACAGGATCTCACTAAGTCGGGTGGTGCCTGTGTGTGTTGCTGAAGCTTGCCACAAACTTGTGATTTTCCTACCTCAGCCTCACTAGTACTGGGATTACAGTCATGCACATGACACCTGACTGTTGCAATATTATCCCTATTTTATCTCTGAGAAAAAGAGGAGTAGAGAAAAAGACAAACAGTATTCAAATTCAAAACTAGGGTATATTACAGTCTCAAGTTTTAAAACAGGTTAGAGATTTATGAGAGAAACTGTCAGCATACCTATTTATCCTAGAATTTGTTCTGTCCTTCAAACATTTCAGTGAGTTCTTATCAGGTCTTATGAGAATGATGTAGCACTTGGGAGCAAAGATGCATCCCAGAAGCCCTGCACTGGAGGCCAAGATGGAGAAGACCACCAAGGCCAGCATGGCCTTCCCCTTGGTGCTGTGGTAGACAGGGAGGAAGGTGACCCAGACACTGCAGAACAGCAGCATGCTGAAGGTCAGGAACTTGGCTTCGTTGTTGAAGGTGTCGGGCAAGTTCCTGGCCATAGTGAAGCTCCCCAGGGCCAGGGCGCCAAGGTATCCCAGGACACAGTAGAAGGAGGTGACTGAGCCCTTCTTGCACATGAGGATGATGTGGCCATGTTCAGAGTATGCATCTGTGTCAATGAAAGGAGGAGAGGTTCCCAGCCAGATTGCACAGAGCATCACTGGATCAGAGAACACAGGGGGATGAGGAAATTAGGTGCCCCAGACACCAGAAACTGTCTTGTTCTTCTCCCTGGAGCAGTGGCCTTGAAAGCCAGGACCACAGTGACAGTTTTGGTCAGGACAGTGGAGATGGCCACAGTGAACACGACTCCAAAGGTAATCTGCTGGAGGATGCAGGTGGCCATGTTGGGACGGCCAATGAAGAGCAAGGAGCAGAGGAAACAGAAGGCGAGGGAGATGAGCAGGATATAGCTTAGAGTGCGGTTGTTGGCCTTGATGATGGCAGAGTCTTGGTATTTCACAAAGACCCCGAGAACCCCAGCTGTGAGAACAGAGAAGCCCAGGGCAGCATAGGCAAGGATCATCCCCAAGGTGTCCTCATAGGCCAGGAAGCTCACAACCTTGGGGAGGCAGCGATTCCTCTCAGTGTTTGGGTACTCATGTGGGAGGCACTGGATACAGTTCTCTGCATCTGGAGAGGAACAATGAGATTTCATTTTATTGATTTGTTCATTTTTGCAACCTCCAAGATTATAGTCACCACTGGAATGACACTGTGAGGACAGTCTACCTGTTGCATTACAGGAGAAACACTTAGGCAGGCAGTGACATGGCTGAGCTGCCGAATGCTTCCAGCTCCAGAGAAATCCACCTCTTCCAGGGACATTCAATTCAATATGGGTCTCAGTGGCACCTCCTTTGGCTCAGTGATGTCATCAAGTCCCCTCCTACCACTGCCTGGGCCTTACTCACCATACACCCTCCACTGCCATGCTTATAAGACTGACCCAACTTGACCAGGTGAAAGCTTTCCTTTTGCCTATTCAAACACTAATATAAACTACATACACCTTATTAGATTTCATATATTTTAGCATACCATAATTTCTACATTTTGACATCTTCTGGAAATTGTCTTTCCTTATCCTACATTTTCATTTTCCTGTGACCTATCTTGTTGCTGTTTACGTATGAATATTGAAAAGATTTGAACATCAAATGAATTTGAATTGGCATTATGTTTGAGGTACTGAAGTTTGAACCTTGGGGGTGCTCAACCACTGAGCTACACCCTCATAGTTTTTCTCTTTCATTTTGAGTTAGGGTCTAGCTAAATTGCCCAGGTGATCTACAACTCATGATATTGTTGCCTCAGCCCCCTCAGTGGCTGGGTTTTATAGGACTCCACATTGCCCAGCTGTACTTAAGTTTTTCAGTAGTGAGTGCTTTAATCAAATGCTTTTTATTGGTGCATTATAATCATTCACCATTCTTAGATACAAAGTGGTAAGGTATACATGCATATATCCCTCATCTAACCCTTCCCCAGTTCCTGAGCCACTGCCTTCCTCTCCATCCTTCTCAAGTTCAGTTCAGTGATTGACTTTGATGTATTTGTGAACATACATCACGTGCATTAGGGTGTTTTCCTCCCCCTCTCATCACTGTCAGTGAAGTCCCTGTCTTTGCTCATCTATGGTTTCTCCTTCTTCCTGTAGAATCTCTCTTATGTCCCACTTTCAAGTTTTTAAAAATGGATTGTATTTTTCAGAGTTTTGATTCATTTTCAACTAAAGCATGATTTGTTAATCATTTTTTATCTGTGAAGTGACAGGTAATAAAAGTGCCTCCTGCAACAGCTGACATCTCGTTTTAGAGCCTGAACATAGCCACAGACTATACATTTATGAATGGGCATGTCTGTATTTCAATGAAATTTAGTTTGTCTTCCAGATATGGTGGTGCACACCAGTAATTCTACTACATGCCAGGGTAAAACAGGAAGATTTCAAGTTGGAGTAAATTACTAACAGCCTCAGAAAACTATCCAGATCCTGTTTCATAATAAAAAATAAAATAGATTGGCCAGTCCCTTGGAGGGACATCACCTCTGGTTTCAATACTCAGTACCAACACCTTTTATTTCTTTGTCAGTTTAGGCAACAATTTGCCTATTCCCACCTCTGCACATCTATTTCATTTTTGTAGGCAAGACTCGTACAACACGACAGAATATGAAAAAATTTAGAGATATTTTCTCTCACATTTCTTTGCATGAGATTGGCATTCCTCTTCATAGCATGAAAAGGTGTCTCTGGCATCTTTCCTACTTACATGCTTGGCACACACAAGTGTGTGCATATTGTATTATGGGTACTGTGTCTTTTTTTATTCCCTACACATATTGTACACTACCTGAGTATTAAAAATCTGGCACAAATCAGGAGTTCATCATTTTTCTAATGTATGCATACCTGAACGTAATCACTTTGCAAGTAAATGAAATCAAATAAATACAACTGCTTCTATCATGGGGATCAGGCATATTCCCACTATGTGTAACACGGAAATAGAAGAATAATAGTTTTAAACGTCAGAATCATCAAAAATAGGAGCCCCTCAGAAACGTAGTGAGACTCTGTTTCAAAAGAAAAAATAAAATTGGGCTGGGGGCCAATTTTAGGTGGGAGATAGAATGCCCCTGAGTTCCATACAAACCAACACACTCACACAAAGATGACAAAAATTACACAGTAATTATGCATGCATTCCAACAATATACTTGTTATTTATAAATAGAAAGATGAAACTAATTTTAATAAGTTTTGCCATAGTATTTGTTTGACAATATCATATGTTTTTAGGTATATAATTTCATATATTTATGTCTTGGGTGAAAACTACATATGTAGATTCTACATTATACTTTTTCTGAAATTATCATTTCTTTGTTTTATTTATATATGTTTATATAAAAATATAGATATTTAAATAATTATGCATAAGTATATTTATTTCTTTATTTTTCTACACACTATCCAAACAAGAGGCATTCTACTACTGAGCTAAAACATTACCCTATTTGTTCTTTGAAACAGAGTCTCCCTATGTTTCTGAGAGACTTGCTAAGATATTGAGCCTAGCCTTGAACTGTAAATCCTCTAGTTTTAATCTCTAAAGGACTGGGATGACAGGAATGAGTCACCATGCAAAACTTGTGTCTTCATATGTTAACCTGCTCTTTTTCCTTCACCTACAATAATATTGCAAAGGTCAGGATTCTGTATAAAGGATGTGTACTCAGGCCTTGCATAGTGTTTAGACAAGGTCCAATACACTATAATCCTCCCAATAAAATTCCTGCACACTTGCTCTATGCATACCACCAGGGGATAAAGTGCCGCCCTCTTTCATTGGTTTCCCTCCTACAGGGCCCCCACAGGTAGCCTTGAGGATGACACATCTTGCATTTGCTGGGTAGACTTTAGCCTGCCCATCTTGAGGTCTCAAGAGACTGTCTTGGGCAGTGCTGGAAGTTCACAGTCAGCCTGGAATCAGTGCCACACTGACCTCATAGGCTGAGCCATGCCAGGCCACAGTTGGCACTAGTAGTGCAAGCAGTGACCACAGCATGCATCTATTGACAGAATGGGCGGGTGGCGAAAAAATACCACTCTGATTCCCTGCCAATGTCTTTGACTTCTTTTTCCTGAGAAACAGAGAGAAAATTATTGTAGGGTGACTCTGTACTTTTTACCTGTTTTACTGGAAATATGTCCCTCTGGGCAAAAAACACAAGTAAAGCAGCAGGCTGGTCTTCCTTCCTGGGGGATTCTCCTGAATCCTGGGACACAGCTCTGGCTGCACACAGACTGAGGAGTCTGGGGGAAAAGAGGTGATGGTTAGAGGATGGTACTTTATTATCTACTTTAACAGTATTTTAGAATCTCTGTCTTCATAAGAAAGAACTTTGACCTTGAAGGGAAGGTCATCTCTCCACAGTCACCAACCCCCACCATGCCCAACCTATCTGGGCACTTGATTCTGGGTCCCTAGGCTGAGCTGCCATCTCTGCATCTCAACTGATCACAAAAATCACCACAATACAGGATTGCTTTGGTCAGACTTCACCAGCCACACATCCAGGCTTCTCTCTATTCTTATTTAACCTCATTATCCAACTCCTCTCTATACAATATTTTATGTGTTCGGTCAACTTGTATGCCTGAGAATATTTTACAGATTTCTCTTTAAAGGGAATTATTGGAGATCTCTCTCTCTCTCTCTCTCTCTCTCTCTCTCTCTCTCTCTCTCTCTCTACCTCATACATACAGAGAAACTCAGATACAGTGTGACACAACATATATTGTGGTTATTTTACTTGTTTGCTTCAGATGCCAGAATGACACGTACATTTCCAAATAGTGAGAATGGAAATAAAATGATTGTTTCATAAATCAATTGCAGTAAAATAGTAGAATGAGATTTGGGGAGAGGAAAAAGGACAATAGAAAAAAAACATTTAAATTATGCTAAGACAATACATGAAGAGACTACTACCAATCGCTACAACTTGTTTGTAAAGAGAGGAGCACAAAGCATGGTGGGATGCAGAATAAAATACATCAAGACCCAAGTCTGTGGATGCTTGCATCACCATCTAGTATAATTGCAATACACTAATAAAAGTTTAAAGTCACCGCGGAATGTCCAATTATGAAGGGAGGACATGAAATGTTCTTGCTGTTTAAGATGCTGAGGAGAGCCTAGTATGGTAGCACGTGCCTGTAATTCCTGCTCCTGGGATGCTGACACAGGAGGATTTAAAGTTCTAGGCCTGCCTCTGCAACTTAGTAAGATACTGTCTCAAAATTTAAAAGGGGGCTCAGAGTTTAGCCCAGTGATAAGAATGCCCTGTGGTGTCAATCTTCAGCACTACAATTAAAAAAGAAGTACAAGAAAACCTGCTGAATAGAACAAGGTTTCAAGAGTGGATGTCATTGAAAATATGAGGAAAAATGAAAGGAATACCTCCCAAGATGTGAATGGTATATTAATTCATAATCTACTTGTGTTTATAATATATATCAAAACATACCAAGGATTCTGACCATATATGAAAAAGGTTCTCAGGATGTATGAATGAATATACTTGTATTTATATTTCTGTACTTTATCTCTTATTATTTTTTAACATTATTTAATTCATTACTGCTGTATGAATGACTGTACCAAAACTTTAAAAAGTAGAATATACAAACCTCCACTTTCTGCAGATTTTAGCTCAGAATTTTTCAAGGCAAAATCTAATAGTACAAAATTAAGACACAACGGGTGAAATTAGTGCTGAGATACAAAGGTGACACTGGGTCTCGTCTCAGGATAATTTTTACTTAATTACTTTTGTAGTAATTGGGATTGAATCCAGGTCTTGAGCATGTCTTGCAAATGCTCTATCCCTGAGATTTCCCATAAGCCTTTAAACTCTGCTTTTCTCTTTCTTCCTTTATTTCTTTCTTTCATTCTTTCTTTGTTTCCTTCCTTCTTTTCTTTCTCTCACTCCCTGTTTCTTTCTTTCTTTCTCTCTTCTTTGTGGAGATGGTGTTTTGTCCCGGGCATTCTACCTCTCAACTGCACCCCAGCCCTCTTTTCCTTTTGTTCTTTAATAGGTGCTTGCTAGGTTGATGAGAGTCTCACCCCTAGTTGAAGCTCTCTTTAAAAGTAAAACATCTTATCTCAGCCTGTCAAGTACTGGGGTGACAGCCATGCTCCTCCATGCAAGTACAAGACTCTGTTTATATCCCTCTTTGTGAATCAAGTAAGGAAACAGAATTATACCTGTGTGAAGCCAATAGGCCACTCTATGATCTTTTCATTAATGACCAAGCTTTGATTGTGTGGACTCTCAGAGGCAAACTCCCCTATTTTAACCAGCAACCCAAGGCCAGCAGGAAAATTCACATCATTCTGGATATCATAATGGACCATTTGGTTTCCTTTCTTGTCTAAAGAAATGTGTTGGCCAGCACTGTTGGTAAACTGGAGTTTCTTCAGAAATGGATGGAGCTGGAGGAGAGGCATAGATTTAAAAATTAAGTATATGTAAAAATTAAAGGTGGAAAGTCCTTAATTCCTAAATGATCCTTCTTTCTCTCCTTCCTAAACTTAGGTTTCCTCAGTGGTAGAGGCAAACATCTGTGGTTTCCTATAGACCTCATCTCATGGGAACAAGGAAGGAGAAGAGATCTCCAGTGGACACAGTGGTGGAGCAATGGAGTCCAGGAATCCTACAGCTTACCAAGAGGGTGGTGTTGAATTGAGTTCTGCCACTAGCCTGATGAGTAAAGTCTATTTGGAGCAGCTTAGAAGCTAATGTTTGTACTTAGAAAGGTTACAATAAGAGTGGAACTGTTTCAAGCCTTCATCATGGGGGAAAAATCCTGGTTCCTGCATTTCACAACCTATCAAAATATAAAGACTCAATATTTGAAATTCATTGAGTTGATCACTTATATCTCAATAAAGTTTAAAGAAAGAATAACATGGTGTATTTCTGTCTACGCTTTTGGTTGTTCTTACTGACCAAGCTATTGTCTTTAAACATTACAGGAAGCTCCAGGTGCCTCCTAAATAAAAATAAAATGCCTCCCAATTCTACTGAGTATTTTAATGGAGTCTGTTAATCTTTGCATCTCTAGTCCCTAGGTCACTCTTTGTGGAAATTTAATTAGCCTCTGATAGTTTACACAGCTTTGCTGTTTGTCTAAAACATTTTCCATTACATTTTTGTAATCCATCTGGACAATTTGACCTACTTTTCTATATGTCATCTTCCAGTAGGAACCAATCGGCACATGAGAAATTACTACTAGGAAAAATAGAAAATAGATTTGGGCATAAACTTTCTGACATTGCTATTTGTATATGTGCCTTTCTCTGCATATTAAACTTTTATTATATATCCCTAAAATTAATTGAGGAGGTTAACCATTCTGCATACGTTTATAAATATATTTCATATATAGATTATGGATTCAGATCAACAGTGGTTAATATCCAGAAATATGCATCTTAAACCTTGGAAGGACATTCCAAGATGAGAGACACACTCACCGGTCTCCTATTTAAGACTGGAACCACTCATCACTATTCCAAATTTTTTATACTTTGCAAGAATAATGAAATCTAAGTGAAGCTCAATGGAACAGACCTATTATCCAAGTACATAGGAGGCTGAAACAGGAGGATCACAGCTGTGAGGCCCACTTCAGCACTTAGTAAAGGTCTCTGAAACTTTTGAAACTCTATCAGAAAAAATAAAAATGGCTTAGGGTGTTATTCCTTCCAAAAAATAAAACAAGGAAGAGGAAGGATGTGACTGTTTAGAAATAATTTCTTCCCCAGGGAAATGTCAGGTTAATAGAGACAAAATGTGTAAAGTCCATTTCAATGATGCATAAAATACTCAGAATCAAACATGATTACTTTAATCATGTCTCCTGGCATTTGATACAGTCCCAGAAAATTGCAGAATGGAGCAATCTTTTATCACTCTATGTCACTCATGAGTTGTGTCAAGATATTTTACAGCATTTCCTACTGCATATAAAATGATTTTCTTACTAAATGAACTAATTAAATATTTTGCAATGGAAGTTTCCTATAGCAGAGTATGTCACCCATGGACAACATTTCAACATATACCTAGAGGCAGTGTCAAAGTGCTCATATTCCTTCTTGCCTGTTCCTGCTGACCCAGAGATGAAAACACAGTCAGGATGCACCTGACTATGATGCTCACTGGTGCCAGAAGGTTCTTAACCGCTGCCTGCTTCTGCAGAAGGCTCACCTGCCATGGAGAAAGTCTGGTCTGCTCTGTATCTCCTGGAGATCCCTTCGATATTTTCTCCAAGATCATTCTGTGGAGAGCATGGACCACGGAATACACAGCATTGTATATGAAATAGCTGGTGTGAGATACAGTTATGAAGTCGTATTTTGTTTGTCTAGAACCCAGGGAAGTATTTGGTAGGCATTCTGTATATTTTCCACAAAATGACCCAGCAGGTAAGCAGTGAAAAAAGGCAAGCCACACAATACTGAAATAAAAATCTTCTGGGTACTGAGAAGGGTTGACTGTCTGGAGAAAGTGTTTAAAGCCAGGGATTTCAACCTGGTGATATGAAAATGAGATGCTTCCATGGAAAGAATGCAGAAAGTCCTCCTTCTGAAACTGAACAATATCCCACTTGTCTGCCATGATCCACACCTTCCCCGTGGTTAGAAAGAATTCTGCTGCAAGGTCCACTATGATGAGGCTCCCGGGTTCACCATAGAGTACATGCACATTTGCGGAGGAAAGGCTGAGACTCTTCACGATAGTGATAATATTTGATGCATGCATTTTCTTTATGTCAGGGAGCCTTTGTGTTAAGGACACACACATATCCTTCTTCACCATCTCCACACTCAGACCCTGAAGGAACTTTTCTCCTTTCAAATCATCAGATATGAAGATAGCCACCCATGTCCAGCCAAAATACAGCAATAATGAGACTATAGCAGTGGCCAGAGAGCTGTCATCTGGGGCCATCTGATAGAGTGATGAGAACTGGACTTTGTCACTGAGCATGGAATCAAAAGGTCCGTTGTGGGAAGCATAGAAAACTTTTACTAAATTCTAAAGACTCAGAGAGCTAAGATGATTGCTCAAGGCCATTTGAGCCATTAGAAACTCAGCCAGTTTCTGTAGTGCCCGTTGTGCATGTATAACCTTGGAGGTGATAAAGTTTGTTACTCCTGAGAAAACTAGTGTAAAAGTTTGTAGTCTGTGTTGCCTGCTTTTCC
>PVLC010039196.1:0-14438 GCA_004027655.1 Graphiurus murinus
TAGCTTTGTTTTGAAAAACATATTTTCTCCTGGGAATGAAGCAGCATTATAATGCCATCTATGCTTATTTGCTAGTAGTGATTCTGATTTAGGGTAGTTTAAATCATGAGAATGAATAATCAAAGCATGTATAAGCACAGAGTTAGTCTTAAGAGCTACACTTTAAATTCATAAAGACAAAAAGTAGGAGGGTGGTCACAGGGGCTATAGGAAGGGAGGTATGGAGAGTTTGTTTCAGAGAATAGATTTTAGGTACAGAAGATTGGAAGGTCTGGAGATTTGTCAAACAATGATGTGAACATATAGAATACTCCCAAACTCTACATTTTTAGTTGGTTAGAAGGCTGGTAAAGTTTCTGTTACTTAAGTTTCTGCATTTTATCACAGTTAAGAATAAGTCAGGCAGGGTTGTGCAAAAATAAGTAAAAAATAAAGTTAGTCAAAAGAAAAAATAATGCAAGAACTGGTCATAGTAAGATCAACTCATTTAAAGTATAAACTTCAAGATAATATAAAACAAAACTGGAATTAAATATTATTTACTTTAAGTCAAAGAATCTTTTTATAACATCTGTTTTTTCTTTAAGGTCACCAATGGTAACCCAATTCTATTGTATTTCACCTTTATAAAAATGAATAAATGAAAGAGGTAGTGATACTGACAATGAATTTGTTCCCAAGTTCTAAATTCTTAATATAATATCTACCTAATGACCACATATTTCACCAGGGGCAGATAACATATCATAACACAAATATTTAAGTAAACATTAATTACCAAAATTTTCATATAAAGCTTAAAGAAGTTATTATTTTGACTAATAACTAGGATTTAAAGAGTCTCAAATAAATAGGTAGAATTTAAAAACACCTGCACCCACTTATATGAGACCCTTTAGAGCTATGGTCCTCTTTAAATTCTAACACTACCTTCTTTAGTTTTTTTTTTTTTTTTTTTTAATCACTTAAAAGAAGATGTTTTAATGCTTAGCATTGAAGAATGATAAATTAATACACCCTAAGCTTTCACATTAAATTTCCAAATCCTGCTGTTCATAGAGGCCTCCAAAGGAATATACAGGTCTTTTTTCCTTGGTTGGTACAGTATAATGAAGGAAGCCATTTGTAGTGTTTGTGTTTTTACTTTTTTAGTGCAAGAAAATAGGTAAGAAAATTGCACTATTTAAACAGGGTTATGCCTTGGATGATAAGTGGATCCAAAGAAAACAAGGGCTGTAATTTGAGACTATTAATGAAATAGAAGGCCAATTCATCACCATTTTGAGTAGGGAATTAGAACAAAGTGACCATGTTTGACCATGTTTCCCTAGATAAAGTTATATAGAAAAGAATAGTATATCTTGATAGACAATAAACAATAGAGTGATATTTTATTAATATTGAATATTTTGGTTAGAGTTTAAAATATTAAAATATTCATTGGCAATAATAAAGTTAAAGACATGGTTATGAATTGGGGTAAGTGATGTGTAGCTGAGCTTCTTTCTAATTTTACTGCTTTTCTATATAGCCAATTGCATTTTTCATGAACATTCCACTACCTAACATGTAGAACTGCCATATAAATATGATATTATTTTATGTAATGTTGGGTGTCTCCAGGTTAGCACAATTACCTAAGACTTTCTCCTTATCAGTTATATATTTAATTAACCAATATTAATATAGTGTGACAGTCACTATCAGAACAAGATAAATTAAAAAAAATCTCAATAGATTTATGACCTCACATAGAATGGCATTTGTTACAGATTTCTTTGGGAATCAATTGCTTCGTTTGTAAAATGAACATCACAGAATTATTATATATATTAAATGAACTGATCAATAAAAATATACTTGGTACAGTGCTTACACATCCTAGAATATAATAGAGATTAAAATTAATATTCCCAACTTGAGACCAGGTAGGGCCAGTGCATAGAAGCAGCTGAGTGAATGGAATGTTCGGGAAATGACTGGAAGCCTGATGTGGCTATAACTTAAGTGGAACCTAGTATTAAACTCATTTTAGTATCAGTGCAACAAAAACAACTGGTAAAAATAAATATTCTCTGATAAATCTTACTAAGCATTCCAAAGCTGAATCAAAATTATTCTTGGCTTTTGAGGTCTTTTAGTTAAGCTGCTTTTTTCCCTTAAATCAGATAAATATGAGCTGATTAAGAATGTTTGTGTGTGTGTGTGTGTGTGTGTGTGTGTGTGTGTGTGTATGAGAGAGAGAGAGAGAGAGAGAGAGAGAGAGAGAAAGAGAAAGAGAGAGAGAGAGAATATGAAAGTTGAGGCAATTAATCTACAGAAAAGAAAGAGGAGCTACTTAAAGAAAATCACTCAGTCCTTTCGTGGTACATACATAAGCTTATTTTGGAAATTCTGTCCATCTGATGATCTTGAAGTCAATTTCCCCCAAAATCAGTTCACCATTATCATTTTTCTGCTTATAATTAAGAAAAATTCTTGCTCCCAAGAAATAAAGATTGAAGCAACTTTTATTCTTAATTTTGGTACCAAATTTTGGGGATTAAAACCAGAGGCATTCTACTTAAGACCTATACTCCCAACCCTTTTTTTGTTTTTGTTTTGAAACAAGGTCTCAGCTAGGTTTCTGATAGTCTCACTAAGTTGCTGAGGTTGTTCTGGAACCTGAAATATTCCTTTCTCAGCTTCCCAAGTACTGGGATTATAGTAGTACACAACCAAGCCCAGCTCAAAGCAACTTTCAAATGGACTTTTTAAACTCTTTTTTTTTTTTTCTGGAAGCATTTTCCCTACCACTATTACTCAACAAGATGCTCATTTCCTGGGATATCTGCATGTCCAAATACAACCCGATTCTTTGTATTTGCTTCCCCTGGGCTGCAATTTCTGGAATATTTGCCACTCTTCGACTTATTTCATCAAGTGCTTCATTCTTCTTTACAAATTCAACTTACTTGAATTTCATATTAAGTCATTTATTGAACCCTGAATACTACCCTAATTCTCCTTTCTAAAATAATTTGAACAATACAACATTCATTTTCTCAATAGTCATACTGCCTACAACCTTCTACAAGTTAATATTTTTGTGGACATATGTGTCCAAAAAACAGTAGCATAAATTCATTTGAGTCAGAAATACCATTTTATACTATTTGTAGTTCTCATTATTTCTGCTACCTGCTAGATACTTAGACATTATTTGGCAAATTTAAAGTTTCCTTTTGGATTAAATGGTTGACAGCATAAGTGTATGATTTTGTTTAATCTACAAGAAAATATTGGCTGATCAGCAGAATTTTGACTCTACTCTTTCTCTGAATCTCCATAAAATTTGTAAAGGATGCGGGGATACATCATAACACAATTTATAAAAACAGATCACAATTTATAGCTATTCAGTGCCTTGTTCCTGTAATTGGCCTTAGGAGAATATCAACATTGTCAGTAAATGACTAAGAAAACTAGATTAAGAGGGTTATATAATTTAAATGACTATAGTACATCCTGGCAATTATTTTTAAAAGGGCTTTGACTTTCAGTGAGCATCACCAATGAACTTTGTATTGCTTTATTTATTTGTGAGAGTGAGGTAAGAATAAGAGTGAGTTTTTTTTATTCTGCAATAGTCTTTTGATATGGAGAAATAAATATTTCATGGAAATTAGTTTTATTAGCTCACTGCTATAAAAATCCAGATTCTTCCTGTTAATGTATATGCTATATAAATTGCATTAGAGTATTCTGTTCAAAAGTAGATGCAAATCTCAAACTTTCCTATTTGTAATTTTATTACTACAAATATAAAATCAAATTTATTTTGCCTTATTTCAGACATGTTATGCCATGTACAGAGATATATTATTTTAAAAATAACATTGGAAATTTTATCATTTTTGTCAGTTCATATGTAAAAGAAATGTTAAAAACTATTAAATATAATTTATGTAAGATGATTTTTATATAAACAGACTCACAAGGTCCACTTTGAATTGTATGCCAGAATGGAAAGGAACCATGTCTGAATATATAAAACAATTTCTGTTTGACTTTAGAATGCATTCTAGGGAAAAGTATATAATATGTTGGAAGATTTAATTTAATAGTTGTGGCATGTTAACACCAAAATTACAATGAATTTATATTCCCTAAGTACACATCCATGGAATTAATTGTGTGTCATAATATATAACTTACATTGTGAAAAGAAAAAAAGTCAGTTTAGTGACAACATAATGTATTTTGTTCTTCTCATATTTAGGTTTGCATATCTATAAAAATTAACTTATGCTCAGAACATTTAACACATATACACAACTTGATTTTTTATTTAATTAAATCATATATATATTATTAAATATTTTTCAAGAAGGAGTATATATAAGTAACCTAAGTTTTTGTTTTTGTTTTTTGTTTTTTGAGGTACTGGGAATTGAATCCAGGGACATTCTACCTCTTAGCTATACCCCCAGCCCTATTTTTTTATTCCTTATTATAAAACAGGGTGTCACTAAGTTGTAGAGGGCCTCACCACTAAGTAGCTGAGGCTGCCTGCTATTCTCCTTTCTTAGCCTCCCAAGTACTGAAATTATAAGCATGCCACTAGCTATAATCTAAGTTAATGATAGCTTATATATATGGTAAAGCAGCAACTAAATAAGATGCTAATGTAAATGGCCAACATATGATGTTAACTGAAGGTGATAGTGTACAACTTCAATTCCAGCAGGAAATTACTTGGGAGGCCATGGTAGGGGGATTGCAAGTTCAAGGCAAGGCCAATGCATGGTAACTTAGCAATGTGCTATTTAAAAAAAAATAGAAATCATAAAATAAGAAATAAAAATAAAATGGGGATGCTAAAGAAAAATGAAACACAAGAATTTATATATTACACTTTTTAGAAAAATTTATATATTTTCTCTTTCTTTATTTGAAAGACATACTGAATTATTTTTTTCCAATCTTGAAGGCAAAATATTTGTAATGTTTTGCTTGAGGTAAAGCTAGAAATCCAGCAAGATAGATCACACTCTTTAAAATATATTTTTCTTTCCCAATATTCATAGATGATGACCATAAACAGTATTCCCTTGGGAAAAATGTCTTTTAAGATTTATAATTATCAACAAATCAAGAGCAGAATATCCAAGTTTGTTGTAATAATCATCACCCTTCTTACATTGTTGCTTAGGACAGCAATAATTTTTCTTAGTTGACCAAAATCTATACAAACATTTTTAATAGAACCAACATGTTTTCAATGAGTAATAATTTTTAAAGTTTCCATATTTATTGATTTTCCAATATCATATATAGCAAGCATGTAGCATATCTTATGCTTCTTTGAGATCATGAAAGAGTTACTAGTATCCAAAGCAAACCACTACTATTAAATGTGATGACATAGTAAATTCAGAAATAAGCATTAATTAATTTTCTTTTTAAAATATCATGCCTCCCTAAATATTAAATGTATAAGTTCAGTCAAATATTCAATTGCCTTTTAAGAATTATATGACACTAAATCAAGCAGTGCATCTAGAGTTTTTACTTTCTTAAAATAGTTTATTTTTGTCATGTAGAAAAATATTGAGTTTTAGCTCAGAATAATGGGCAATGAGCCAGAATTAAGTAGAATCATTTTAATATAAATGTTGCTTGGGGTGACCTACAGGCACAATGCAGAGCTGAACAGTGAAGTGGTGTCTGTTGATATCCACATTTTCATAGACCTGATTGCAATTTCAGAGTCTCAATAGCATATTGCAAATAGGAATTTAGAAGCAAAGCGTCTTTCTAAACAAAGAAACCTTGCCATTGAAACTACAATCTTTCCTCTTTGTTTCCCATTTGCATATAAAAATCTTTTAAGTAAAATCGAATAAACAGTTTATTTCATTTAAGTTTGTCATGAAAAAGAAGTATAATATTTGATGACAAAGCTCATAGAATTATTTTCAACACCAAAGAAGTTATATTTGATTAGAAAAGTTAATTATATGCATAAAGAGCTGAGATACTAACAGCTAATTACTCACAAAGGGAAATTAAATCTAATTTTCTAACTGACAGTGCTATCTGGCAAATTTTTATTAAACAAAACAAATTCTAATATACCATAGTGGGAGCTCTAAAATGTTAAGGGGGGAGGGTAATCAGATTTGTATAAATTAGGTTAAAAGCCAGTGAGCACTAAAGGTAGCAACAGGTCAGCAGGTTTTTCAATGACTGCTTTCATTTTTGTTGTGTTGTTGTTCTCAGCTATTAGCAGATTCACTAAATCATAATGATGCATTGTACAACTCCTGAGAAATGATTCTCTTTGCTGCTTTGTATTTGTTCATCTAGATTATTATATAGAAGAAGTGAGAAACTTGCCCAGGAGATTGAAGCCTGTGCACAATTACATCTGTTCCATGCTAATGATCTTATGTCTCTGAATTCCATCTACACTATTGACCCCAAACCTACTCATTTCAAAATGAAGTAGGACCTTAGAAAAGCGTGCTGGACTGACTAATCTCACTTAACATAATGTTTTTCAGTTCCATCCATTTCCCTGCAAATGACATGATTTTGTTCTTCATTATAGCTGAGCAAAATTTCATTGTGTACATATTCTATAGTTTTATTATCCATTTGTCTGTTGAAAGACATCTTGGCTGGTTCCATAGTCAGTCACAAAAAGTAAAAATTTGGCTGCTCTCTCTAATATGTGGAAGCTAAGGAGAAAGTGGGTCATAAGAGGGACTCTAGATAAAGAAGGAGAAACATTAGATGAACAAAGAAAGTGACTTAACTGAAGGTAATGGGGGAGGGGGGAGAAACATCCTAAAGCACATGATGTACATTCACAAACAAAAATAAGTAAATAAATAAAAGAAAAGAAACAAAAGGAAAATGAAAAAGAAAAAAAAAGGAATGTGTGTTGGAAATTTTTACTCCTAATTAAGAAAGTATTGTTGCTTATTCTCACCAAGGCTAGAAAGAAGATGGAAATAACACTAGGAAAAAAGATGAAGAAACATAATTTGAAAGATCTTTGCAACTATTTTAAAGTACTTGGATATAAAGGTCTGAACTAAAAGTTCCATTCAAAGTAACTAAGTAAAGGCATGACTTCCAGGCCAGAGGCACTGTCAAGAAGGCAGGAAGATTACACTGCAAGTCTGACAAAGCATATGAATCTATACTTAAAAATATACTATCATCAAGTTAAGTGATGTGGCACACACCTGCAATCCCAGGACTAGGGAGGCTGAGTTACAGGATCCAGGCCAGCATCCAGAACTTAGTGAGATCCTATTTCAAAATAAAACCAGCTAGAGGTATATCTCTGGGGCATTGTGCCCTTGGGTTCAATCACCAGTATAAATAAATAAATAAATAAATAAATAAATAAATAAATAAATAAATAAATAATAAATAAATTGAATATTCTATAATCAAAATGTTGGTGCTGAACACAACTTTGAAAGGATGATTATTTTTCATTTGTTTTGTTTTGAATAAGCATGTTTACTGCCAGCTAAACAGTGCCCAATACTGACCATTGTCTTTCTTACAGTCATCTGATCATCTACTTGCAGGTGGCCTGCTCAAAGTGCCCAATTCATTTTGGCATTAGCCAATAAGCCACAGGTGGGAATTGTAATCCATTCAGATGCATTTTCCAGTGATCTTTACAAATCCTCATGTAAACAAAAGTTAAACTTTGAATTTAAAATAAATTGTAAATGTTGCCTTAAGTGACAGTAATTTGATACCAAATTCTAGCAACACATTGAGCAATGTGCTTTGTCTCCCATTTTATTCAGGCTATGACAGCTGAGGTCACTTGGCATTGGTAGAGTGAAAGGGTTGATGGAAACAAAATAAAATGAAGTGAAAGGAAATTAAGAAATACAAATTTTCAGATTGTTGAACATGATAATTTATCAAATGTGAAGCTATTGTCAGTCAAAATAATGGTACATGTATCCAGCCTGCAGCACATTTACACTTTTGAAATTTATTGATTTTTCCAGAGGAAATAAATTGGAAAGAAGCCATAATCTTCTAACCATGAATATGCAAACAAATTGAATAGTAAGTAGTGAAGATTGTAATTTACTGTCATCATACTTGTAAAGAAAATTATATGGAAATACTTTGAGTGTTGTTATAACTTTGTAGTATTGTTAGGGGGTTTCATTAAATCAATAATATTTTGTCTTAGCATAGTAAGTATCTAGCATACTTAACTCTCTTTTATAATCCATATTATAATAGTAAGATAAAACTGCATAAAAAATTGCTAAAATCAATCATGAAAATCAGAGACTTAAAAACAACTCTTAGATAACTTGATAATTTTTTTCATTCTATTTTAATGAAAATGTCATGCTTTTCTCTTTCTTGTTTACTTTTTCCTTTTTAAGTATTTTTATTTGTGCACTGGCAATTGTCCTTGGTAGTGAGATTCATAGATGTACATTCATATATGCACAACCATTATTTGATGTTTCCTTTCTTTTGCCTCCCCTTTCCCTCCTCTCCTTCCTCCCCTATCCCTTTACACTCTTCTACTGGTCTCCTAATTTTCATGAAATCCCTTTTCTTCTTCCTCTCCAGCTTCCATGAGATAAAAATGAAGCTCTTAATTTTCTGTATCTGGGTGATCTCACATTGCATGGTGTTCAGATGCAGGCAAAGCTTACAACCAACATAAGGGAGTGCAGATATTTTCCAGTTTAAGATTACGCAACAAAGTATTCACTTCAAGGCATAGTTGTGAAATAGTTATCCCATAGGAAATTTTCTAGCACAGAATCTATCAATATTTTTCCTAAATAAATTAAATCTAATCCTTTTGTTGTTTTTCTTGTCAGTTATATTTTATTTTTATTCATAACTTTATGAAGGCCATTTCTCTCACTATTAAGCCCTCATTTTCACAAAGTATCATTAATCTGGACCTCTTGGAACTCATATAAAGGAAGCAAATTACTTTGCAAAAGAGGCCTAGACGCTAGCTCTGTAGAAATCTAGAGGATTCCAATTATTTGACACAGCATGACTAAAATTCCAGCAAGAGAATTTCATGCAACTTATTCAAGAGTAGACAAGTAGAAAGGAGTTATAGAACACCAAATGTTTCACAGTCTGTTTGGACAGTCCAGGTGAACAATTATAAATGTAAAAATAAGTGGATACACAATTAGATTTGAAAGTAGAGTCAAATAGAATTTGTTGCTAAGGTAAATGAGAGATATGGAGAGGGGGAAGATTCAAAGTTATCTCCATGATCCTTGTCTAAATCAATTAAATAAATAGTGGAAACATTTACTACAAGGTAGAAAAATCAGGACATGGGATGGAAGATTTAGCAATAGTGATGAAATTGAGAGAAAAAAAACCTATTTGTTTTGGGATATCTCATCCTCTCCATGGAACTACTTTTGTTCCAGGCCAGATCCAATCATATTTCTTTCATTTCACAATTGTATGAAACTTAATAGGAGGAATCATTCATAACTAGACTGAGACTCAACACTAAAGCCAAAGGGTCAATAGCAGACCAGTTTTCTTCTTTCACCCTACCCCAAATACAAAATATTGTTCTTTTATGATGATGCTCTTTTTCTATTAGAGTAGGAATTTGTCTGGGACTTGCAGCATCCTCTTCAAACACATGTATCTTCAATATCATTGGTGTGTTGGGTCCCATGGTCTAAACAGTATGCTTTGCAACACGAACCTGTGTCAAATTCTTATCCAGCTCTGAAGATTGGTTTATATCTCCAAATGTTGTACATACTTTGTGCACAGTGCATAAAGACCACTCAACACTGTGCAACTCCCTTTGTTTTGTAAGATGCAAGGTAGAATAACTTGCTTATGACCTTAGTAAAATTACCCTTCTTGAGGGTTATTTTTGTCAGGCATTCTCTGAAAGGCTTGTGATCTTTAAAAAATTTAATTGGCAAGTAAAATTTTAAATATGCAAGGTTTATAAACTAATAATTTATGCACACATTTATAATACATGTTTACATTGTATAATGACTGTAATAATCAAATTAATTACCATATGATACAGTAATCCATCTTTTGGATGCTTTTTTCTAAAGGAAATGAAACCAGTATCTTAAAGTGATATCTGCACCCTCATTTTTACTACAGTATTATTCATGCCAAACTACAGAAACAACCAATTGCCTATTGATGGATAAATGAATAAAGAAAAAGTAAAAGTTATATGTTTTCTTATATTACTTAGCCATAAGACAGAAGGAAATATGTATCTCATATATGAACCTGGAGAACATTGTGCTAAGAGAAATAAGACAAAGAAAGATAAATACTGTATTATCTCACTTATATAGAGAGTCTAAAATGTTGAATTCATAGAAGCAGAGTATAGAATTGTGGTTTTCAGGGGCTGGGAGTAAAGTGGAATGGGGAGATGTTGTAACTGTTAGTTACAAGACAAGTAAATTCTGAGAATCTTACACACAACATGGAAGACTGAGGCTGTGGTTCAGTGGCAGAGCACTTAACTAGCATGTGTGAGTTTATGGCTTCCATCCATAGAACCACTATAAAAAAGAAGAGAAAAGAAAAAAGGAAAGAAAAAGCTAAGTTATAGCATGGTAACCACAGTATTGCTTACATGAAGAGTAGTTAGGAGCAGATTTTGTGTTCTCACCAGACTTGTGGCTTTCTAAGATAACTAAAGTAATCTCCACTTTACTACATTCACTTAATTCCCCTAGTTTAATGAATTAATCCACTAACTGTGATGTTAGCTATAAATTTCATATGTATGGTTTGTATAATTTTTTTACCATTTTGTTAATAGTTTTTATGTTGATGTTTACTGGATATCAAATAATCAAATTTTAACATCTAGCCGGGTGTGGTGGTGCATGCTTGTAATCCCAGTACGAGAGGCTGAGTGAGACAGGAGGATCTGGGTTTGTGGCCAGCCTTAGCTACTTTGTGAGGCCTTCCACAACTTAGTGAGACCCTGTTTCAAAATAAAGAATAAAATAAATAGGACTGGGGGTGTAGCTCAGAGACAGAATGCCCCTGGATTCAATCCCCAGTACCACACACACACACACACACACACACACACACACACACACACACACACAAATTAACATCTATTTGTGTACTCATGTTTTTCCTGTTTAAATACTATTATTTAAATTATAATTTCAATCGAATCTTGATTCCTACAACAAAAGAAATGTATTCCAAGTTGATTATTCTTAAATTTTAGTCTTAAATTTGCTATTATTTTATTTGTAATTTTTGTCTGTTTATGAGAAAGACTGACAACATTTTTATTAACTTGATGCTAATTTTATCAAATCAGTGGGAGATTTAAAAAATTATAGTATCTTAGGAAATATTTATAACATTTATGATATTCTTTAATGTGGGGAACAATTAATTAATGGAGTCATCTAACAAGATTATTTAAAAAAAAATTTTTTTTTTTTTTTGTGGTACTGGGGATTGAACTCAGGGGCATTCTACCTCTGAGCTATACCCCCAGCCCTATATTTTTTTTTAATTCTTTATTTTGAAACCAAGTCTCACTAAGTTGCGGAGTGCCTCACTAGGTAGTTGAGGGTGGCCACGAACCTGGATCCTATGGTCTCAGCCTCCCGAATGCGGGGATTACAAGCATGCACCACCACACCCAGCTTAAAAAAGATTTTTTAAATGATATAAATAATTGCTTGATCAAATATATTTCATATCAATTTCCAATTTATTTTCATAAAATTATTCAGAAATTATCTCTTTAATGCCTGATGTTCTCATAGGGTAGCCACTATTTAGCATTATTGAATCTAACTTTCTATTTACTTTAAAAGTAATTATCATATATGATAGTATTCTGTTTCAATGGCCTAGTATTGTTTTCAATGGCCTAATTTTCATTATATAATTTTTAAAATTTTTCTCTTTGCTTTTAACAAATTTTCTTTCTGCCTTATTTAGAGAAATGCATAAATCAATGATTTGACTTTTTTTTCTTCCACTAGGCACTACACATTTTGATGTTTTCCAGTATGAAGCTATAAATTTTCTGTTTACTACTTTGACTAGATTCCAATAATGCTAATCTGTTACTAAATATTAATATTTAGAACAAAATATTTTCTAATTTTCATTGTGAATTCCTCTTGCACTTATGTTATTTTGAACTGTGTTATCTAATGTCCACTTGGGAGGATTTTTCTAGTTAACATTTCTTTTACCTTTTTCCCTTAAATTTCATTCTGTTCACATTATACTTTAAATATTTTAATTTGATTGAAGCTTAATTTATTACAAGAGATATGATAACTTTTAATAAAATATAAATGTGTACTTAAAGGACTATATGCCTTTTTGTTGGGTACAATGTGTTCTGCATGTACACTGGGTCAGTTTTGCTAATTATTTTGTTTAGTATTCACCCAAATTAATCACAAGTTCAAACTTTAGTAATTGAGCTGTCATAAAATAGGGTTAATATCATACTACTTCACAGTAATGGGGCTCTCAGTCCCTTCATAGAGGTAAGCAATCCAACTCCCAAATCCCACTTGAAGGTAAGGGGAAGGCTCAAGGTAACAAGAGTGAGAGGAAAGAGTAAATGATATACCAGAAAACAAACAAAGTTATTCATAACTCATCTGGCCTCAATTTCTAAATAACATGTAGTTACATACCATAGAAAGTCAGATTTTGTATAGACAGAGTGCTAAAAAATACATATTGAAGAAAGAGGGAGAGCTCTTTTTTACTAGCTCCATTCCTTCTTTCATCTCTCATTTTTTTCAAAGACACCTACCTTAGAATTAATACTCTGGGTTTCTGTGTTATGATACTGACACTTTTTGACACCATTGAGAATTTCTCCCCTTTCCTTCCTCCTTTACTCTTTTCTCCCATAGTTCTTTCCTTTTTTCTCTTTTTCTCTCCATTGTTCATCTCATCCATCTTCTCCTTGAGAGTTTATCTTTCCTCATGATACTCCTACAACTGTCTATTCCTGTCATTCAGATTCCAGCATATTCTCTGAAGGCCTTCTCTAATTCTTGTACTGAAAATATCTTTTTTACCTCACCTGACATTCTGCCACTTTTATCCCTCTACTCTACATTATTTTCTTTGTAGATTTTGCCACTATCTGAAAATACTACATCTCTGGCTTTTGTGGGTGTGCAGGGGTTTTAACTTATACAATGTGAGACACAGGATGGCAGAACTGTGCCTTCTCCTGTCTTCTATCTCGAGAGCCAAGAACAGAGTTTAGGAATAAAGGATGGTAAAGGCTGAGACACTATATATAAACGAGATATACAAAATCTAATTCATTTTCATTGAAACAGTTATTCTATATCCCATTGACAGAAAGAATAAGAAAATAATTTAGGATCAGTTTGTAAATAGATTAGTTAAATCAAATAGAATGTTTTAGAAATTTGATTAAAGGGTAAAGGAGAGCCTGCAAAAAGAAATGAGACTTAAGAATCAAGTAATGGATGGCTTCAATTTATGCATATTAACTGAGAGCCTAATACCTTTGCTAAATATGTAGCCCCCATTTTAGTGAATATAAAAGAACCTAAAATAATCTACTCCCAAATTCGCTGTCTTCAGACCAGATCTTTGGCTTATATATAACTTAAGCTGTTATTATCAATTTTTGATTGTGTAATTATCCTTTTAGTGACTAAGGGTGGTTTATAAACAGAATAAATCCAATGCCAAAGCCCCTGATATTTATATACATTTAATGTTAATGAGCACATTTTGTAAATTTATTATATTGTGTTTGATACAATTTATAGAAAATTGTGATTACATTTCAAAATATGTAATTTAGTAACTACTTTAGTCTTTGAGATTAAGTCTTAAAGATTGTTTTAGTGTAAATTTGCAAAAGCAGTTAAAGTTCACTATATTTAAAATTAACTTGTTATAATCTATAAATTATTTAAGGGCATGATAGAGTTCATTATGTTAGTTAGACAACTAAAAGGCAAATTATTAAAATTATAAATGCTGATCATATCATATAAAATATGTAATGATTTATAATATTTCTTAAGAATTTTAACTAAATTGAACTAGATTATTAAAAATTAAAAATATATTGTTAAGATGTGTTGATTGAGTTAAAATGTTCAACCTGATTTTTTAAATATATTAGATCTACAATAGAGTATTAATTTTAAAATTTAATTTGTTACAAACTTATTTTTTACAGAGCACTAGCAAATATACTATGAAACTTACTTTAATTGTACATGCTAATTTGCTAAGAAATATTTATTGAATGAATAAATAATAAATCATATTTTCATATTTTAGGATAGTGCTCTTCACTTATTCAACCTGCAGAATTTTCCCTGAGATTTGTGACTGGTTTAACAACAGAGTTT
>PVLC010039197.1:0-14281 GCA_004027655.1 Graphiurus murinus
GAAACGGAATAGGGGCTAGGGGCGCTCAGAGAGGGGGTGAGCTCAAAGTGCATGTCCAGGCAGGCAGGCTGGCAAGCAAGGTTTGGCCAAACCAGAACAAAAAGACCATTTCCACATAGTTAATAGTCATGGCCAGGATTAATAGGAAACTATAGAGCAAAATCAGCTACAGGCGTCCAGCCTGGCATCAAACAGGCCCCTGCTTCTCCCCAGAGACTGTGTAATGGGGACAGATTACCCGACTCTCAGTTACCTGGTATTAAAATAGGGAATGAAAACTAAAACCCGTTCAGAAGTTTGTTGTGAAATTAAATTATGCAATGTGAGTGAAATGGTTAGCAGAGTGTAAAATTCATTAGATGGGTCAGCAGCATTTATTTCTTTCATTCTCAAGTACCGTGTACATTTTAAGAGAGTAAGACCATTTAAAAATGCCCAGACGTTCTAACACACACTAATTCCTAAACAAAAATACTAGGGGGAAAATTATATATATATATATATTACATATTATATATAATATATATTATATACTATATTATATATGTATATTATATGTAATTATATTTATTATATATGTTATTATATTATATATATTATTCAGAATCAGGATGGCTTTCAAAATGAAGCATGGTATTAAAATAGAACATAGAGGAGAGAGACATTCCAGTGGTTTAGTTAGTGATATTCATTGTATTTAATTTCATTAATCCTGCTCTATTGGAAATGCTTTTACAAGACACTGCTGTGTGCTAGACACTGCTCTCAGCGTGGTGTGTGCGTGCCACCAGGTGCACAGAGCTTGAGACCCTCTGTGGGTGGACAGGGAGCTCCGGAGGTTCAAGAGACTCCTTTCACTGCGATTCAGATCTGAGGAGCCAAGTCTGTCTCCGGAGCACAACTGAAGGAGTTCTCGATTCCTCTCCCCCGAGGCCAGCAGGGATGCAGCAGGTTCCCCTGGTGACTGACTTACACAGTGTTGTGCAGGCAGGAAGCTCACAGCTAGGGCAAGTAGGGCTGCAGAGCAGGCAGAGAAGAGAGCAGGGACAAGGCAGAGAAAGAAAATGGACTAGTTGGGTATGATGGAGCAAGCCTGTAATCCCAGCATTTGGGAGGTTGAGACTGGAGAATCTGGGTTCGAGGCCAGCCTCAGCTGCTTAGTGAAGCCCTCTACAACTTAGTGAGAACCTGTTTCAAAATAAAGAATAAAAGATAGGGCTGGGGGTGTAGCTTGGAGGTAGAATGGCCCTGGGTTCAATCCCCAGTACTGAAAAAAAAGGACTAAAGCAAGTCATGACCAAGGCCTGAGCCTTTCCTAGGAGGAGCTCTGAACCGGGGTGGGTCCCTCAGTATCATGCAAGCTGGGGTGAGGCTGGAGGCTTCCAACCCCACAGAGCCCGGTCCCTGCAGGCCGCCCTATGGGCACTGTGGCTCTCACACCAAGATGGACTGCCGGAGGTCTTGGTAAGAGGCTGCAGCAGCAGCAGCTAAACCTCTGCTAGGAAAATCTAATATTTAAGAAACTTTCCCTGAGCATAGTCATGTTTAAGATCTTGTTCATTGCCAGGGTTTTATGCCCATGTCCTAGTTGCACAGTTATGTATAAACCTTCAGATTTACAATGGTAGCAATTACACATGCATGTGTGTGCACGCGCACAAACACACACACACCCCTACCTTGGTGCCCACGCTATTGTGTGGAGACAATACACAAAGCCAGAGGGGGAAAGTTGGGTATGATCTTCCCTACACAATGCTCAAGACCACGGCGTTTGGGATGGGGGACAGGTTGCAAAGTGCTCAGACTTGGGGGAGCTCAAAACATGATCAATCAGCAGAGATGTGAACTAGCTCAGGAGCAGAAGTGAGACAAAGCTCCTTGTGTTCCCAAATGTACTAAAGGGAGATTAGCCTTTGCAGGGAAGGCAGACCAAAAGAATATCAATTGTGCGTGTTATAAGCGGATGAAACGTTTCACGGATGCTGCAATTTAATTCAGCGCTGCCGTGGTACTAATCACTGGAAGCATCCCAGCCAGTGCAGGTCCCTGGCTTGTGGCTTCCCGTCAGCCTCTGAGCTGGCTCCGAAACCCTGCCAAGCACGAGCTGGGGACCAGGCCAAGGATGGCAGCGCTGGGACCCGATCACGTGGTAAGCATGCAATTTCCTTAGCATGGAACCGACATAGCTTTTCCAATATTGTGTGTATTCCTAATGAATATGTATCCAGGGAAGACCCAGAACCACCCATGCCCACATTCACCCAAGGTAAGAGGGATGTTAGGGTCTAGATTTTATTGCAGATTTTAATGATGCCGGTTGTATGTTTTTCTTTCTTTTTTATTAGTCATTGAGATTAGATTGCAGTGTTAATTGACACATTTGTACTGTAATAGTGAGCAGAACTTTTAACTGGTTACACACCGAGAGGGATTTTAAGGACACTAATACTCTCTGACGTGCATTTTTTATGTGAAGCGCCATGCACATATTTTATATTTATTAATACGACCTCTCTACTTTTCCAACAATATCCTTTGGTAGCTGCTGGCTTTACGGTTGAGGAGCAGAGGCTGAGAGCCAAAGGGGCGTCCTAGGGTTATCAACCAGGGACAGGGCCAAGCCAGGCTGTGAAGGGAGGCGGCTTCCGAGGAGCCGTGCACGGGACACGCGCCAGGCAGCTCAGGTGGACTGAGGGCTTTCCTGGGTACCGCTCCACCGAGGGAGAGACTGGAGTGGTGGTGTGCACGCTTAGGAAGACAGCCTTGTGTGTGTTTAAGTGCACGCCTGTGCACCAGCTTTCTGCACTAGAAGGTTCAACTTGCTTCCTCTTTTCTATCCTACACTCTGGAAGAAAGTGTCTCCGAGCAACCTACATCTCACCCAGTAGACACCGAGGCCGCATCTCTCTCCTGTGCCTAACAGAAGACTTCGCGTGTCGAGGAGGAGCCCTGAACAATTTACCAAATAACCCAAATAACGAGCTAAAGCGGGAGGAGCGAACACACTCACTAGCCAGAAAGCCAAATTCCGAGTTCCAAAGAAGTAGAATTTGCCATCTGGATCTCAGGCACCGGTTCTTAACTTTTATGGAAATGTCCGGTTTTCCAAGGGAACTTCAAGAACAGCCACATTGAAAATGACCTCCTCTTCACATAGACCTTGAGTCGACCCACACTCGTGCAATAATAAGGACAGGTTTGCGTCTTCAGAGAGAGGAGGCCGCAGGTGCAGTGCATGCAGCTGGGCTGAGCTGAAGGGCGGGGCAGCCGGAAGCCCCAGCCCAGGTGAGTGCAGACATGGTCAGTGCCCAGCCCTGAGCATTATTGAAACAGAGAACAAGGGAACAGAGGAGAAGAAAGGCCAGCAGCAAGCCCGTGCAGAGAGCCTGGCATCCTCCAGACGAAGCCTACAGGGACAGAGCCAGTCCAGCCACTTTACCAAGCCCACACGCAACTCAGGGATATTTCCAAGAGCCAAATAATAACTTTAACAATGATGACGATAATGATAATACCACCTAGAAAAGCCAGGCAAGGCAGGCTTTTTTTTTTTTTTTTTCCTTCTCCAGCGGTGTGACCCTGGAAGGCAAGTTTGATCCCATGGCATAATTTAGTTAAATGAGACCCCAAGGCTGAAAAATGCTTTGACTGAATTTACAGCTCACGATCGAGCTATCATTGTTATTCTGTATCTCAGTGGTGACCTCACTCAAAATGTGATTTCGGAAGCACAGAGGAAAGCAGTGGGGGTGGGGGGCCTGGAGGGCGGCAGGAATGTGCTGGGGTTCAAGGGAAGCTTCAAATGAATCCGCTGCTCTGGCTCCACAGAACCCTGCGTGTGTCCCCCCTTTAGGGAAACAGAGGCACCCAGTTTACTAGGAAGGGTCTCCCTGATGGGGCATGGGCATCTGGAACATATTGGGAAGTTCCCAAGTGGGGACAAGTAAAGTGTCCTACCTGATGCCGTGGCCCGCACTGTCTTCCTGCAGGGAGCCCACAGCCTGTCTGGACGGTGCAGCCCTCTCCCAAGTCCAGAGACTCTGCTCCCCTGCAATCCTGCTGCGTCAAGGGCAACCCAGACCCCAGATGGAGCTCAAGCTCCAGCACAGGGTGTGTGATGGTCTACAAGAGCTCCAGCCTGGCTCCCGAAGGAGGAGGAGGCAGGGGCGGGGGGCGAGGGGCGAGGGGCGAGGCCGTGCACTCTGCCGCAGGTGCTCGTTGTCCACCTGAGTGAGTGTGAACCAGCCTCTGCGCAGGAGAAGCCAGGAGGGCCCAGCAGCTGCCTCAGTGGAATCAGGTGGTGTAATCGGTGTAAATAGAACTGAGCCAGTTTCTTGTTAAACACAGAAAGCAGCTTGACTGGAAAACCAGGCTTTTCTCATTTGGCCATAAGGGGAGCCATCATCGCAGGGTGGTGCAAAGCGTGGGTTGAGGGGAGGGGACTCAAATGGAGCGGCTGGTCAGGGAGTCACAGGTGGCCAAGCTGAGGAAGGTGCTTCCCGGGGAGAGTCACAGCAACGCAGCAGCCGGTCAGAGCAAAGAGTGACCAGATTCGTCACATAGAAGTATCCTTGCTGACATGTGTGAAACTGATGTCTGGGCATAATGGGAAGCCAATGCTGCCTCAGTTTCCCTGCTGCCTTAGTTGTTCTGCAGACCGTGTTTGTGTTTGCCCTTATGCCTGGCACGGGGTGCCCTCCCGCCGCCTTTCCCTCCATACCTCCTTCCCTGTGCTCCTGGTCTTGGCAAATAAGCACGTCCACAGATCACCACCACCTTCAACCCTTGAGAGCGCCCATCCTCCGAGAGGGTTTGCAGTGCCTTCCCGCCATTCCCTCCCGCAGACCTCCCTCCTGTCATTACAGACTTGACTCCTCTATAGTCTAACTTAAGTGGAATCGAAAAGCCAAGGGACACTTGACTCTAATCACTTTCCCTGGACAGAATAAGGGGAGTGGCCATGATGGCATTTGGGGCTTCTATATTAGAGGGTAAAGGCCCTAATTCATGTTCCTTTCTCCTCCTCCTCTTCTTCCTCCTCCTCTTTCTTCTCTCTGTCTTTCTGTTTCTGTCTCTCTCATTTTCTCTCACACACACACTTAATAACTTTCCCTAGCAGGTTAAGGGAATTGCTAGTTAGACCTGCTGTTGGTTGTTATAACTACGCTAAAGGCTGATGTAGAGAAGGTAAAAAGTTATTTATTCAACACACCTGTTCGTTCTCTAGTATCTTGTGAGCACACGCAGGGGTATAGGTTGGGAAGAGTCTGAGCAGTTGCTGATTTCCCTGGGGAGGGGCTGGGGTGACTCCCTGGGTACAGATGAGGCCTTGCTCCCGCCGTTCACAGAGAGCTCGCCTCCTGTCCTCTCTGCTCCTGGGCACTTCCTTCACTACGACAGACTGTAACAGTCTCTGAGTCCCCTCTCTGCAGCCACCAAGGTTTCACTGCAGAGCGTTAGCTGTCCTCACCCCTCTCAGAGCCAGGCACGGGCAGGGGAAGGAGTTGAAGTCAGGAGATGACAAGAAGTGACAAGCGATCCAGCAATACACTTCTGGGAATCTCCCCAAAAGAATGGAGACCAGACTATCAGACTGATGCATGCGAATCTATGTTTATAGCCGCACAATTCACAATCACCAAACTATGGAACCAGCCAAGATGTCCATCAACAGATGAATGGATTATAAAACTATGGGATATGTACACAATGGAATTTTACTCAGCCATAAAGAAGAACGAAATCATATCACTTGCAGGGAAATGGATGGAACTGGAAAACATTATGCTAACTGAGATTAGTCAGTCACAAAAAGTAAAAAAAAAAAAAAAAAACCATCGCATGCTGTCTCTAATATGCGGAAGCTAGGGAGAAAGTGGGACATAAGGGGGGCTCTAGATGAAGAAGGAGCAACCTTAGAGGAGCAAAGAAGGTGACTTGACTGAAGGTGATGTGGGAGGGGACACCCTAATGCACATGATGTACTTTCACAAACATATTAAAGTCAATTACTAAGCTGAACTTGAGGGAGGGCAGGGAGTGGGGCAGGAATTGGGGAAAGGATAAATGAGAGATGTGTGCGTGTATTCATGTATGCCTCTACCAGCTTGTACCTAACAAAGATGTATGATTACAATGCACCAATAACAAAATATTAAAAAAAAAAAGTGAGGAAGCCACTTTCTCTTCTGTTTCTCTCCTCTGAGGAGCACTAGAAAGGGAATTGTTGGTTTCACCTGTGGATCCTCTTTTATCCACCTTAGAAAATGGTTGCCCCAGCCATCTGCCCAAGCTGAAGTCCCTCCTACTCATCTTCTGAGGGAGAGACACGCTCCTTTCTAGCTTGGACCAAGGCAGGTCTTTTGGTCTCCTGCATTTAGTCTGTATCTATCTAATATAATTATGGAGCTTCCTGAAATTACTCATAGTCATAGGGAACTCACCACTCTTCTTACTGTGCTCTCATTTTAGACGTGTAAATAACTTATCTTCCATATTTCTGAGATTCCCAACTCTTGAGGAACTCACAACTCCTCATACTGTTGTATAATTTTGGATGTGCAAATGATTTCTCTCTCTGCCAGACTATAAAACACATATGTAGTGCATGGATGCTAACCCAGTGTCTTATAAGACATTAGCTGTGCAAATGTTAACCACAGGGGAGCACAGAGCAAAATAAATCCATGGAAGTGGATTTATTCTATGACAGGTCACTCTTGGAGGACTTTTAGCTGGAATAATGGTCATGGAAGACCAGTCACTACCTATTTATCTCTGGCAGCCCAATGTTAGAAGACTGCTTGGATTTCTCTTTGAAATCACTAAAAATACAAAGAGACTTCTAAAATTGTCATTGTAACTGCTTTTGCTTATTGTTTTATTGTGGTGACTGCTTTTGTTTACTGTTTTGTTGTGTTTTATGGTGCTGGAGATTGAATTCAGGGGCATTCTACCTATGAACTCCATCCACTCTCAGCCTTATTTTATTTTTGAAACAGGGTCTCATTAAGTTGCAGAGGAATATGGCTCACTTCTAAGCAAATTGAAAAATGAATATTTTATATATATTCAACTAATTAAGATTATGCAATTTTATCATTTAATGGTTATATTTTTGGGGGATCAGATCTCAAATGATTAGAATTAAATAATATTATCATTGTTTTTTTTTTCTAGAGAGGTTACTGTGTTTTTCAAAAAAAAATCCCTATATTACAAAAAAATTGTCTTTATAGTTACTATAAATTTTAAATGCCCCCATCAATTGATCCTGTACAGAACTTAATCTCAGCAAATATTCCCAAATTAGATCAGCTTTGTGGGGAGAAAAGTGTGTCCATAAATATAGAAAACACATAAAACATTTTATATAAATAAAATTTAGAATCAACTCATATTTAATAACCTCATTAATTTTCATGGATGTAAAATTGTAATTATAACTCATAAAATAGAAATAACTTCATATAATTACAGATGCCACCCAAATGATACGAAAAATTTTAAGTCATCATGTATTAATTGAAAATGAAAATGCTTTATCACGTAGGACAGATTGGCTTGTATATTTAATATCTAAATAAACAAGAATCTTCATGTAAGAAATATTTAGTCAACGAATATTTTTTGTACCTGAAATGACTAACACCAGAGAAACTGCAGTACTGATTTAAGAGATGTGATATTTGGGTACTATGCCACTTTATATGAATATGAATAAAGAATTAATATTTTAGCTTCAAATAAAACATACAACACATCCCTTAAACATGCACACCCTCTGCCTGGATTTTCTATTTCTGCCAGGCCCCTCCCTGTGAGACACTAGTGTACACAGATTTCCTTCTGTGAAAGTTGACCAGGAGCATGGATCTCTGGTAGAGGTGGATTTCTAATCACTCGTGTTTTTGGTGATCTGAAGGGAAGGAGCTGAGGTTTCAGGATCAGTGGCAAAGATCGTGCTGGGAAGGAGTAGGGCGTGTGGTGTGTGGTGGGGAACAAGAGAAGAATCAGAGCAGCTCGGTCTGACTCCTTGAGTCCTGGTCTGCACTGGGCTGTGGCTGGAGAGAAGCAATAGGGAGGCTGGCAGCCAGCACTACCAGTGGACCTGTGGCACTGGGCACCCTCCTTCCGATGGGAATCCAAGTGAAACTGACCCTGGGCTCCCCAGCTCCTGGAATCATTCCATCTCAGGACCACTGGGGACCTGCCACAAAAGAGGAGCTCAAAGGACAGTGACTGAAATCAGAAAGGTGTCCTCCACTCATCTTCTGGTAGCTGGCCAAACAGAAGGAAAGCAAGTCTCTTAGCATGGTTCGCATTTCTTAGAAAAACAAAACAACACGGAAAACTTCTTGAACGTGTAGGAGGAAGAGCCGCTAAGTTTCTAGGAAGCAACTGAGAGCAAGACTGAGAGCTTCTTCCACGGCACACATTGTGATTAATTTAAGAGACACTCAGAGCCGCCTACGTCCCTGTTGTTTACTTATGATCCTTGGTGCTTTATTAATGTGGATGTAAATTCAGGAGGCGGGGCTGCAGTAAATTCTGCTTCTCTTCTTCTCCTTCCACAGGAGACAGAGAACCACCCCCTACACGCACACACACACACACACACACACACACACACTGCAATCTACTAAACCTAGAGTGCCTAGAGTGGGAACCTAGAGTGCCGGTCAAAGAGGTGTTATTTCAAGTCACACAGAAGTGAGTACGGAGTGCCAACCTCACAGATCAGGAAGACCTGTACAATAGAAGTTCCTCTCAGTCTGGAAGTACCAGACAACCCAGAGGGACAAAGAGTAAAAGAACTTTAAAAAGAAATGAAGGACGTGGAGAAGCTGGGCGTGCTGGAGCACCCATGTAGTCTCAGTACTTGGGAGGCTGACACAGGATGATTGCAGGTTCGAGGCCAGCCCTAGCGGCTTGGTGAGACCCTGTTTCAAAATAAAATATAAAAAAAATAGATGGGGGTATAGTTCAGAAGTAGAATGCCCCTGGGTTCAGTTCCCAGTACAAACAAACAAATAATAAAATAGAGAGAACTGATTGAAAGCAGCTTTATAGCACTCATCCAATCTGTGAGGGATCTGTAGATCCAGACACATGTGTATGAAGTCAAAGAGATTGCAAAAGAGTTAGAGAGAAAGTAAGAAATTAACAGTAGGGAATGAGGGAATGAGGACTGGGGGTGTAGCTCAGGGGTAGAATGCCCCTGGGTTCAATCCCCAGTACTGCAAATAAATAATAATAGTAATAATAATAATAATAATAATAATAATAATAATAATAATAATAAATGATGCTCACAGGTTGGGGAAGGAAAGCAAATGGGAATTGTATAGAATAACTGGACTACTTAAGGGCCTATGTCCTCCAGAGTCGATTTCTAAACATGGAAACAGTCCCTCTCCATTGCCTGCCCTCAGAAAGAGTATACAGAAGAAACCCAAGCCATATGTAAAAGGAAGAGAATTAGACACAGTCGATCTGGGTGGAGAATACAGTAGGCCAGGGGACCCTTTCCCTTCCCAGGATGTTGGAGGTGCACCTGGAGAGACTCTTTCTCTGCCCAGTGATCTCTCCTCAAGCATGCAGGGGTCAAGTACCAGGAGTCCTAAGAAGGGGAGGAAAGCCAGGGGAGCAGCCACCCCTTGAAATAGTTGCACGCTTTGCACGGCGCCCGCTGGGGCTCAGCCCTTGCCTCCATGGGAATGCCGACCCTCTTGCTTCTGCATGTTCAAGCTAGTGTCTCCTCGGAGCCAAGCTGAGCTAGCTGAGCATGGACAGAGCCTCTTTCCTTGCCCACTGATCCTTCGCACCTGAGGGCTAGCCCTTGGCTTGGCACGGCCTTCATGACTGCTGCTCTCTAAAGGCTTTCTGCTTTGTACCTCACTGGAGAGTCATGTGTGTGTATTTCTCCATCCGGTTGAGGGCAGGGTGCCTGGCATCTCACTTGCCCTGTGGGCCTGTTCCCACGGGATCCCTTCATGCAAAACTGAAGAGAAAGTCCAAGGTGAGGGCTCTGGGTGAAATGTTCTCCTGATCCTTTGAATTTTACTGTATTTATCCTTTGCCTGCATGAAGTAAAATGTTCAGGAGATGTAATTATGAAAACTAAGAATCCCAGCCAAGAACTACTTTTTAAAATTCTCTGCATACCAAATTTTAGTTAAGTAAGATTTTAAAATAAAGTATAATTTAGGGAATTTAAAATTATTAAAGTAGATTTAGGTAGGGGAAAAAAGTATTCCTTGGATTAATGAATATTTTGCAGATAATTTCCTATTGTTGCAACATTTTACATTCATTTCTTTTTTTTCCTACATAAAATAAATTGGATTTCTAATTTAAAATGTTTAAATGTATTACATATCTTGATACATTTCTATTGGGGATATTTACATACAACTAATGCCAAAATACGTTCTAATGATAGTATTTTCTTTTATTTATTATTTTGTCCACTTATTCAGAAAGAACATACTGTTTGAATAAAATGCAAAACCATCACCTATTTCATCATGTGGAATTACTAAACTTTCATATTAAATAACATGTCATTTTGATAAGGATTTGTGTTATAGTTTTAAGATTCAGCTGCAAGAAAATTTTCCTGTAAACAGAATTAATAAAAAATAGACAAGCCAGGCATGGTGACACAGGCTTCTAATCCCAGTACTTGGGAGGCTGAGACAGGAGGATCACAGGTTGTGGCCAGACTCAGTTACTTAGTGAGGCCCTCCACAAATTAGTGAGACCCTGTTCAAAATAAAGAATAAAAATAGGGCTGGGGGTGTAGCGCAGAGGTAGAATGCACCTGGGTTCAATCCCCAGTACTGCAAAAAAAGAGAGAGAGAGACACTGAACCTGGAGTGGTGGTGCACACCTGTAATCCCAGTACTTGGGAGGCTGAGACAGGAAGATGACAAGTTTGAGGACAGCCTCAGGACCATATTGAGACTCTCAGCAACTTAATGAAACCCTGTTTCAAAATGAAATGTAAAAAAAAAAGCTGGCGGTATAGCTAAGAGGAAGAACACTCCTAGATTCAATCCTCAGTACCACAGAAATAAATAAATAAAATAAACATATGGGAGTGAGTCTTTGGACTTGGAGAGCCAGACAAGGCTCATAGGGCTCACACAATTTTTTCTTAGGAAAAGGTAAGGAAGCGCCCAGGAAAGTCTTCCAAGCAGAGTGAAGCAAGGAAGACAGCAAATGGAAGTTGTCTGCATTCACCCACTGTGGAGGGGCAGGATGGTGTGTCTAGCTGCAAGAGAGTCTGTGCAGGGAAAGTGCACTGAGGGTGAAGGGGGGACAGGGGCCAAATAGTGATAAGGGTCTTATTTGTCCTCAGTGGAGTTTAGGTTTTATTCTGTAAGGGGGAATTGAGGCAGAGAGGAAAGAACAGTAAGGGCAATAGAAAATTAAATTCATATTTTATAGAGAAGTCTCCCACGGAGATACATCATAACACAAAGCACTGTTACAGAAACAAGATAGGTGTATTGTTGCAAAATCCAAATATGGAAACCTAAAATCTACCCTCCAGAAGCCGCTGGACTTAGGAAATGAGGTTCTCCTAATGATTTTAGTGAACACATCACATTCATGTAAGCTTAAAATTTCAGAGTAATTTTGAATTTGTAAAAATAAAAACAGAATAGATAAGTACTATGCCAATTTCAAGATATTATCTAAATAATCCAGTGTAGAAAGAAGAAATTGTTCTGTGTTATATAATTATTTACCAAACAGTAATGGTTTTCTGTACAGATTACAGATTAAAGCACAACATCATAAAAATGGTGATATGTATTCACTGTATCAGAGGTTCATATAATATTATACTAAAATTATATGCTGAATTACATATATAATCATATGCACAATACACCAAGAAAAGGTCATAATTTCATTGAGAATTGGTGTTGCTACATTTATGTCATAAGTTTTCTCCTTTATCAAACATCAAATAGTTTGGTAAAATAGCAGTTTCTTTCTCCTCATTTATCCTTTATTATTTCTTCATATGAATGATTTATTTTTTCTTAAAATCAGTCTTATTGGGATTTGCAAAGGACTCCATTTGGTCTTACTCAAGGGAACTAGTCTAATTGTCCACAGGCTTTGATGGAAGGACATACTAGGACCCGTAGGCAGAAGACTGCCTATTCTGAGACAGGGGTGCAACATTCCCTCACAGAAGAGAACACATCTAAAATGTATGAAAAATTACTGCGAATTCTTAAAAAAAATTATATGTGAATACACAACATATATAGGCAGGGTACACATGTATGACACTATTTTTGGTGACCATTTATAGAAACTAAAGAAACTGAACACAATTCTCATGCTTGTCTCCAGGTGGTAGAAACACAGGAAATATTAACTTTATAGTTTTATGTTTTCTGAGATATCTTAAATGAGATTATATGATACGTATAGAAAAGAAGGCTCTGAATTTCAAAAAAAAGTTATAACTAGGCAAATGTACAGGAAGCCTGACATTTGCTAGTAACCAATGAGCTGTTCGTATTTTCTCCTCCAACTTTGCTCCAGGGAATGGGGTATGGTGCCCCTGGGGAAGGCAGCCCCCACCTCGCTAACATCCTCACACTGGAGCTACTCCTCATGATTCCACAGGTTAGGCTGTGGGGGAAAAGCATGAGGCATGGCCCAAGACCTGGACCCTATATATATCCTGTACGTACACACACACACACACACACACACACACACACACACACACACACACACACAGTTTCCTTGACACAGATCTTAGCAACCCCAGAGTATGATTATTTCCCTCCCAGTATGCTGGGAACGTTCACCATTTCACTTAAAGGAAGACTTTGCAGCTTCTTTTAAACATATCCAATTGCCAGCATCCTGACCTGTACTGTGGTATCTGATAGTGGATCTCATAAGCAAATCAGTCACCTCGTGACGAAAGGGCAGGTCACCTAATAGTGTGGATACTATTACAGCCTGGAGACCCAGAGCGAGAAAGGACACATTTTCATTACACTGCTCCGGTCAGTGAGTGGTTTAAACCTCATGAATTGTTTTTCTGTAATGTTCCGTTTGATATTTTCTGACTGCAGTTGACTGTTGGAGATTGAGAAGGTGGGAAGCCCAGCCCAGCTCAGGATAACTGAGGGGGGTCTATGGTGTTAGCTTACCATCTGCACTCTCATCTTGTGACTTTTGTCTCTTCCCACTAAACCTGAGGTTTGGAATCCTACCTACTTCCTCTATAGTCCTCGTTTCTATTAAAGTGTCCCATACTTGAGCAATTGATTAAAGAAGTATTTGCTAACCTGGTGTGGGGGTACAAGACTGTAATTTAGTACTTGGGAGGCAGAGACAGGAGGAGGACAGCCTCACCAATTCAGCAAGACTTTTAGCAACCTAGCAAGACCTGTTTCCAAACAAAAAGGGCTGGGAGGAATATAAGGGTACCTCAGTAACACACACACACACACACACACACACACACACACACACACACTCAAAAGACATATTTCCCGAATGAGTGTTGAAGTCTTATGGGGAAGGTTTCTATCCTGCATTTCTATTGTGATGTTTTCTACCACTATTCACAGAATTCCATTATTATCTGTCTTCTTTTGGTCTTTTCCGTTTCTGTTTCTCTCCTTTTTTTCTGCCTTCTATTACTTACTGTTCAAATTATTTTTTTCAGTATTGTTTCTTAATGAACTCATTGATTCTTTTAGCTGTATATATTTTTCTAGAGTTTTTGCTCTAGAGATTACAATTAACATTCCAGAGTGTTTCAATTTTCTTGGAGTAGCTATTGCATACTTTTATTTTTTTAAAAAAAATGTAAAAAGTAAGCAATTATATATGTCTTTTTCTCTCACATTCTTTTATTTATTTTTTTCTGTTTTTGTATACATTGACAATATAGACATTGCAAATCCTGAAACCAATGTTGTGATTTTTGCCTAAAAACTCTTACGTGATGTAAAAAAGGGGAAAAAAAAAGAAAGGGAGGAAGGAAGGAAGGAAGGAAGGAAGGAAGGAAGGAAGGAAGGAAGGAAGGAAGGAAGGGGAAAATGTTTTTTTGTTTTGTTTTGTTTTTAACCAAGTCACTTAGTGTTTATAATGCTCTCCATTCCTTATTGGAGATCCAAGTTCCTTCCTTTTGTTATTTATCTTGAGCCTACACAATTTGTTTTAGCAGGACCTATACTACAAGCATGTCTGCTGGGGAGAAGTCCTGCTATTTATTTATTTATTT
>PVLC010039198.1:0-14394 GCA_004027655.1 Graphiurus murinus
CCTGACACATGAGTGTCTGTCATTGGTGTCTGTTACCTTGAGCGGGGAAAACAAAATTTTTTTGCAGCAGGAAACTCAGCAGGGCAAGCATTTGTACACATACTTTTGTCATATCTTGGAGTAAGGCAAAAAGCAATGGAGATGTATGTTAAATTCTGGTGTTCTCATTCACAGTTGCTCTTCTTTATCTTTAGGATGAAGCTCCTACACCAGGTGTCACGAGTTTGGAGAACAGATGGGTTGTCGAGTTGTTCTTATAAATTACTGGCTGTGGAATACAATCCTTTATATATCAACATCACAGTGGATTTCTGGACTGGTGCATGACCCTGGATCTTTTGGTGACATTCAGAAGAACTGATTTGATTACAATGATCTTGACCTAGAGACTTTCCTTAGTAGCACACATTAAGAACTTGTTGCAGCTAATTATTGGGCTGAATTTTTCCTTTTTTGTATTTTCTTAGCAGAACTCCTGGTGATATGGAATGTAAAACTCTTGTAACAGGACAGTTTCTTAAGCTGTTTGGTTAGGAGGGTTAAATGTTGTAATACAAATACTTGAAGGACTAAATAGAAAAAGACATCTCAAAGGATGTAATGAAGGCTACTTAAAAACTTTGAAGATTTAAGTTTGAAATGATACATTGTGAGGTACAAGGCCATGGGAAAGAAGATTTATGAATGTCTCAGAGAACCAGAATTATTCTCACCCAAAATAGAAAGGTACGAAGATGTGTTTCTGTTATTCATCTATCCTGCATGGTCACCTGTGAAGCGGTAGATCCCAGGTGAGAAGGCCAGAGAATAGGGGAGAAAAGGGAAGCATCGAGATACGGTGAGCTTGGGAATGAAGAGGTGGCAGGAGGGCAGAGTGTCAGAAGAACTAGCAGCCACAGCTGTGCTCTGCTTGGATCCCACCTGCCTGGACATGCCTTCCAGGAACTGCCCAGGAGAGAACACATTATCTACTGGTTTCTAAAGCATTTTTGTAAAATGATTTTGTACATGTAGGATATGAATTAGCAATTTATAAATGACAGATAAGCTAATAATGCATCTATAAAGTACCTCTGTAATAAAATGCGAAAAAGCATTGGCTGCCCAGTCCTGTTTTCTGCTGTTGTTTGAGGTCACAGGTTTATTCATTTCAGTATCCATAATTTGAAGCAACTTAAAAACAGAACAAATGGAGCAGAATGCTCCCCCCTTCTCTCTTCTATCCTTTCCATCTATCCGTCTCCCTGATTCTCCTATACACTTCTTACGGTGCCAGCTGCATGTGTGGCCTCCCCTGGATCTCCTCATGCTCTTGTTCTCCTCATCCTCTTACTTGTGCCTCCTCCTTTCCCATAATCAATACTGGGAACAGCAGGGCTGGCCTTGGGGACACACCTGGATGATTATGGGACAGGCAGGGGTGGAGCTGGCCCTCAAGGGGCCTGGGGTTTGGGAAGCCTTGGCACTAACTTGAGAAAGAAGCCACCAGTCCTGCTGACTTTCTGGGGGAGGGAGCAGGGGAACAGGGGAGAGAAGCAAAGGAAGGTGGTGGGAGCCATTCTATTTCTGGGTCAGAACAGCAGGAGGGATGTTTTGTTTGCTTAGGTGAATGAATGGACACGTAAATAATGTAGGGATGGATTAAGCAAGTGTTATGTAATTGCCCCAGAGGCTTTAAATACATCATCATTACATGACACTTTCATTGCCAAGCTTTAACATGAATAGGTGCCAGCCAGTGCATGTAAACCATATCTAATCCTACCCAAACATGGAGAGGAAATAGGAGGGTGTGGAGCGCCCAAGAAAGGTAAGAGGAGTCACCACCCAAATAGGTAGAAGATTGGGAAAGGACAATACATTTTATAGACATGACCTTTATAGATAGCCTAGTTTACCTTTAACTGAGCACAGGAAGTAAAAGTGTTGCTGCCATTGTGTTTAATTTAGAAAAAAAGTACTCATGGCTTTCACGTTCTTTGCCCACACCTTATAGAGGAGTTTAATTCTTGAAATATTTGATAAGAGGGTATGATATAGTGACTAAGCCTGCCCCTCAGCTTCCCTCTCTCTCTCTCTTTTTTTTTTTTTTTTTGCGGTACTGGGGATTGAACCCAGAGGCATTCTACCTCTGAGCTACACCCCCAGCCCTAGTTTTTATTCTTTATTTTGAAACATGGTCTCACTAAGTGGCAGAAGGCCTTACTAAGTAGCTGAGGTTGGCTGCGAACTGGGATTCTCCGGTCTCAGCCTCCCAAGTACTGGTATTACAAGCATACGCCACCATGCTCAGCTCTTCCCTCTCTTTTCTGCAGAACCTTCCTTGAGCATTCTGTCCCAATTCTCTTAATTATAAAAGCAGTAACAGGTTATAATTTGGAGGCTGTGGGTCCCTAGACATGGTTGGGGAGGGTAATGGAAGAGAATGATGTGTACAGAGAATTCGAAGACTCTTACTTGAAAACTCATTTCTTGCTCAATGCAAACAGAATATAGCTAATATCATATAGAAATTCTCTGCTTTTTAAAGTTATTAATAAGGCATCTGCATTGAAAAAAGTTTTTTTTTTTGGAAACCACCGAACTATGTTTTTACTTTTCTCCAGATACTTCTTTCAAGCAAGACAATGTACAAGTCATTTCAATGACTTGTTATGAAGCTTCTTGATGTAGAAGGTAATTGTTAATGGTCTTTGTGCCACTTTGTTCCTTGTGCCACTCGACTGGTGCTGGGAGTCAAGGCCCGGTGACTGGCTGGGGCATGTGGCCACCTGCCTGCTAATTGCTGCCACCCTCCTTGTTCTCATTTCACAGCTGTGCAGTGGAGTCTGACCTCAAAGGACATGTGCCTCTCCCAGTCCTTGCCCTGTGTGTTTTTTTCTTTCCTTCCTGTGTGTTTTTTTTTCTTTCCTTCCTGTGTGTTTTATCATAGTCAATTGCCACGAGGAGGCCAAGCACTTTCAATATCATAGAAACAGTTGTACCTGCTATAACTGCTCAGGGACATATGGATGCCGACTCTTTGGACATCATGGCTGTGTAATATGAAGCTGTGCACTTTCTGATTTTTTTCTCCTTTGTGTTAGTATTTGTTTTATAGCTATACTTTACAGATTGTGATGCTTATACACACACTTTATTGATGCTGTAGATTCTTGAGAGAAGAAGGACAGATGAGGAAGCAGAGGTCCAGAACAGGAAGGTCATTGCCAGAAATCCTGTGCTAGTAAATGGCAGGTTGAGACCAAAATCAGGTCTTCTGACTTCAGAACCTTTGCCCCACATTGCCTCCATCCAGCTGCTTCATTCACTCGAGGTCATTTTCCTGAATCTATTCCTGTCCTAGCTCCTTCGGGGGTTTTGTATCTTCTGGACCTTAGGAAGTACATTTAAATTCTCATCTGGCCATTTTGAAGTTTTTTCCAGACTTCTTCCCTAGTTGTTCTGTCCTAGCCCCCTTACTTCCATCAAGCCCCAGTCAGATAAGTTTCCCGAGAGTCCCAAAATGCTCTGTAAATGGACCCTGGAGGAGGAGAAATGGCATTTTTTTGCCAGAACAGAAACTCCCAAATCTCACACATTATACAGTTCCTATCAGGAGCCATTAGCGTGGTGTACAACATGGAGGGTTTTCAGGTACATTCATAAGTTCTTTTGTGCCAAGACATTTTAAACTGTTCCTGCTTTCATTAGCCATTTTATACTTGCTGAGAGGCTCTGATAGGTCTCCAAAATATACATAAAGAAGTGGCTTGGAGGCCCCAGCTCCAGAAAGCACAGGGAGCACACCTGCACAGCTGAAGGCTCCATTATTCTATTGATGGTTGCTGAGGACTCAAATATCAAACTTTGTGTGCATATCGGGTATGTGTGTGTGTGTGTGTGTGTAAGTGTGCAATTTGGGCATTTAGATGAGAGGTTAGTGAAAGGTGGGGTATAATAATTGTGCTTGCTGAGTTTCCTTATATTTTTAAAATTTTAACTTTCCAATAGCCACATCAGTATATTTATACCTATATGTCTCTGTGTGTCCTATAAAGAGGTGACAGATTTGAGTTAACTGAAAGTGGCTAGGTTTTGAGCAGGTGAGGTCTGAGTTAGGGTCTCTCTTGATGCCAATATTGTGCTTTTCTCCCAGAATATCACAGTGTAAGGAGAATATAGGATTTTATTGAGGAGAGCAATCTCATTTTATTGCTAGGATTCTAGAAATGATTCAGATAATTTGAGATGTACTCATTAAAATACCTTATCTTGATGACCCCAGTACATTCTTCCATTACTGAGTAGAAGTTTTATTGAAGTTATTACTCATTGCTCTTGTTTAGTAGTCAGTAAATTTGGACTGATATATTTGGTCAATAAGTTTATTGCAAGAAGTTGAAGCAACACAGCATTGGTTAGTATGTTCCTGTGGACTATGAGCCAAGCAGAGTTCTTCAGGCCAGATTTATGGTGTATCTTCCTATTAGGTGTCTTTTATAGACTTAGCCATTCTGATGCACATTTTACATATCTTACCGAGCGCTTCCAGTCCTGGGGTGGAGAGTAGACCCATTTTTTTTTTTAAAAGTAGGCCCTGAGAAGCTAAATGATCTGTCAGAATCTTGCAGAGCTAGGACCTGGAGCCAAGTATTTGACCCCAAAGCTTCTCATATATATATGAGAGAAGCTGCAGGAACACTAGGTGTTGGTTGGGTCATTGGGGAGGGTCTGAGGAAGCACAGTCTGCTCTGTCTGGATGCCATCAGAAAGCAAGGGCAAGTCTGGGACTGCATCTCAGTAAGTTTTATAGAGAGGGAGGGACACCAGCAGCAGAATAAGGCTCTTTGGGAAGAGGCAGCAGCCGCTCAGTTTCGCTAAGAAAGGTGGTGTTTGGTATTTTGTACTTAGACACAGTGTCCTTGTGCTTGGTCCAGGTTATGAAGTGGCCTTGCTTTGTCTCATGGCGTCTTGGTCTCATGGTGATGTGAGCTGAGGTTGGTGTTCTGTGGGACCGTTTATATCCAGTAGGAGACTGGTGGAGCCTTGCAGTGGAGGCAGAGCCTTGCTGTGGTGCAAGGCCCTCTTCAGAATGACAGCACTGTGTTTTCTTTCTCAAGAGAAACTCAGGGTAGAGATACTCAAAAGCAGGACATGACAGCATGATTTCTCTTTCACCTCAGAACTCGACTGTCTCCTGAAGATGTGTATGTTGGGGGGTGGAGGGGGCTCAGGGGACTGTGGCTGAGGGGAGGGCCAGCAGATAAGGGTCTGGCAGCCATGTGTTTCTTAGCATTACTGAATTTCTCTGAGAGGTTTTGGGATCTGCTCATTGGATGTGACCACTAGAACCTTATGATAAAAATGTCACACATGATAGCCCACCACTAACCTCCTCCATTGGGTTTCTTTGGTTGTGTCTCTTAGAAGTTGATAAGGATCCGAATGAGGTGAAACGGGAAAGAGAAACTAGAGGCAAAAGCAGACACAGAAGGAGAAAAGAAATTGTTCACTGTATAGAATTGAGAAGCCAGGTTAGTTTTCAAGTCCTCAACCAAGGCACAGCTTGTCAATCAGATTGATTGGGGTGTGAGGTTGAGAGGAGATTTGATTTCCAAGTTTACATAATATTATTCCTTCTTTTTCTTTTTTCTTCAACCTTGGGTTGCTCCAATATTTTTTATTAGTGCATACTAATTATACATAATTGTGGGGTTCATTGTGACTTATTCATGTCTGATCAGCTTGATTCCCCAGGACCTCCCCTCCTTTTCTTTATGGGTAGCCAAAGAGTATCTGATCTACTAATTCAAGTAGAAGCAGATCCTGTTTATTCTGGTTAATAATGGGAGGGGAGGGGGAGTTCCAGGGTTGGCAAGCAGGAGCAGCAGGTTTTCTAGCAGTAAGTGTAAACAGCTGCAGTCTGGGAGGGAAATGGCCAGGGAGAGAGCAGGGTGGCCTGTCTGGTGTTGCAATCAAGTAAAACTTACCCCAGAGTTAGCCTGACACATTTTTGGTGTTACGGAGTAATGATTCTTTGCCCACCTGATAAGCAGGCTGATGGCTGAGGAAGAGGAAGGCTTCCCAAGATGTCTTTGTCTGGGCTTGTCTCGAGCCCAGCAACCTGCCAGCTCCCCAGAGCCAAGCTTGTCCTTTCCCTTCACTCCTTGGTCTGGGAGGGCTGGGCCCAGGCCCTCCTGAGCCCTGGCTTGGGGCCTGGGGCTTACAGTGAGCCTCACTTCCAGTTCCAGGAGCCAGAAGGAATAGGTAGGAGGCTGGGCCTGCAAGGAAGAGGGCAGAGGATGAAAGCAGGAGCTAGCTTAGCAAAACTTGCCCTGAGGTTAATCTGAAAACCTCTGTAAGGTCCGCTCAGTGGTCCTGCAGAGAGGGGGATCCTCAGGCCTTCATCGCAGCTGAAAGGCATGTCCTCCTCAAGCAGTGGAGGCTTGGCTATGGCTAGTGCCTGGGCTTCAGAGCCTTATTTGGTTTTAGGAGGATCAAACCCACCCCCACCTATGGTGGAATTTGCACTTTCTATAAAGGATGATGCTGAAGCCCTAGGTAGGAAGCTACCTGGAGAGGGGGCTAGCTGACTAGGGAGCAGCGGCTAATTGAAGGCACTTTCTTCTCTCAGTTACTTCTTGGTAGAGAAGTTGGTGGTAAGATTTAAGGAGCAGAGGGTGGGCTGCCTTGTCCCACAATAGCTCTTTCCTGCTTCTACTGCTGTGTTTGTCTTTCATTATCGAGGAAAAATAAACAGATTAAGAGAGTTGGGGCTAGTTCCTTGCCTTTTAATATACATTAGTTTTCTTTCTTTCTTTCTTTTGTCACTGGAGATTGAACCTAGCAGCATTCTGCCTCTGAGCTATACCCCCAGCTCTTATTTTTTATTTTGAAACAGAGTCTCACTAAGTTATGGAGAGCCTAAGGTGCTGAGGCTGGCCTTGAACCTGTGATCCTCCTGTCTCAGCCTCCCAAGTACAGGGATTATAGGCATGTGTCACCACTCCTGGCTAGGTCTTTCTCTTGATCTAGCTGAGATCTGATCACAAGGAAATGGGAGTATTTTAGGCAGAGGGCATTTTGGAACACAAAGCTCTGGGGGGAGGTGGTGGTGGTGGTGAGCAGGAGTAGGTTTGGGGCAGGAATTAGATAGTGGAGAGCACCAGGGCATTGGAAACAATGGTGGAAACAAAAGGTACCAGATGCTCAAGAGAGTATAGGAAGCAAGATGGAAGCTTTGCCCAAGTGAGCTGTTCTTTTTCCTCCCCTTTCCTAAAAGACCAAACAGAGAACCTTCTCAGCCAGTACAACACCCCTAGATATCTTCTTGGGGTGACAAGGTTGTGTGTGTGTGTGTATGTGTGTGTGTAGGGCAAGCTGGCTTTGGCCGCCTATCCTAGGTATCAGAGATCAGGCTTCTGCTCCAGCTTGGCCACCACGTGCCCCTGACAGGTGTAATCCCCTCAAGCCCTCCTCTGCCCCAGTGCTCAGCCTAACTCACAGGAACCTGGTGGGGGTGCCGACAGGGCTGCATGTTTTGAGTTGGCTGTCCCCAAGTGACAAGGATGGTTTCTTCATAAGGGACACAGTTGGGCTGTCAGTGTTGGAGATGTTCACATTGCCCCCAAGTTCAAGAGGAAAGGGACTTGGTGAGCATGAGCTCCACCAGCACTTTGGGGTGAGTACAGTGTGAATGAAAAGTACACAGAGAATTCCAACGGCTGGAAACCACACCCCATGTGTGCAGTTCCGGCTCCTCCACTTCAGTTCCCACGAATTGGGCTCTTCTGTTGGAAAACCCATTTTGTTAGACACATACGGCACCAATTATGACACTAATAAAAACAAAACAAAGTGAGCATACGTTAAAGCACTCTTTATAAGATTAGGCAAACAAATGTTGACTTATAGAACTTCCTTCAGGACTACAAATGGAAACAAAGTTCAGAAAAGAAATATTTTGACAGCAAACAGAAATCCCCATAAATTACTCATTCTAATAGCTGGCTTGCTTCTTACCTGTTCACAATCACAAGGTGTTTCAAGTTGAGACAATTCATGCCAAATACTGAGTCAATATATAACAGGCCCCTTTAATGTCCCCAAAGTTCACATACTTTTAATTAAGGGAGGATTGAGGTTACCAAGGACAGATCACTCTGAAAGGCATATGAGAGAGACTTTAAAACTAAATATTAGGGATTGCTTTGGAGAGTAAAGGGATCTGAAGGCAGCAGAAGTCCCTGTAGATGCATTTCAGCAATTTTCCCCTTCCTTCTCTCACCCAGGCATTACTGAGACAAATGGAAGGCCTGGAAGGATTCTTTAAGAAAATAGTGACAAATACTGGCAGATCTGCTTTTTGGATACGGACCAGGCTTACTGTGACAATACAGGATCCTTTGAATGTCTTTGTGCCTCCAAATTAAAAATAAACTGGGATAAGAGTAATTACTCTCCACTGTATGTCTTACAGTCCATAAACATGTTGCAGAATCTTAGACTATGATGAAAAACACTAGTTCTGAGAATTGCAAAAGCCTGAGAGTTGCAGGAACTCTATACCACCTGGGCAATCTGAGAAAGACATGTGCAGGCCACCATGGAGCACATGTGTGGACTATGAGGAGATAGCAAGTTCCAGCACCAAGTCCAGAGTCACTCAAGGAAGGAGGTATGTTGGTGACACTTTATACTTAGTATTCGATTCTGCTCCAGTAGAACATGGTCCCCAGAAGAACCCAAAACTAGAATAAAGGGGGACAAAAAAATAAGAAATTATTTTAGAAACATTTTAGAAAATAGAAATAAATAAAAATGTTTTCATTTTTTAAAAAAATGAAGTTAGGTTCTTTCAGGCTCAGGTGATACTAGGTTTTTAAGAGTAATCTTAAGCAATATCACAAGGCCAGATTCATCACCGAGGGTTAGTTCCGTGACAGAGGTGTTGTGGGACCTGCGTGGGCTGTTGTGGGAACTCCCAGGAAGGGACATCAAGGGATCATAAAAGATCTCAAAGGAGCCGACTTCCTTCTCCTTCCTCCCTCACTCCGTTTACTAGTCCCAACCCAGTGTTTCTCAAAGCATAGTACACAAACACCCTTACAGGGGTCCATGATGCCAAGACTACATAAATAAAAATAAGACTTTCTTTGCCTTTTCACTGTTTCACAAGGGTACTGATGATGCTAAAGCAGTAAAACCTACAAGGTAAAACCTCTGTAGTCTTAGCAAAGATGGGGGTAGAGGCACTAAATGATGTTAGTAGCCATTGTGTTCTTCACCACCATGCATTTGTAACAACAAAAACAAAATAAAAAGTCAGTTTTACTTGTCCTCAACAAGGCAAAGAACTACTAATTTTCTCTTCTTTTGTGATACTTGGGGAATAAATCCTGGAGCATTCTGCTACTGAGCTACACCCTCAGCCTTTTTTATTATTTTATTTTAATTATTTATTTACTTTTTGTGGTACTGGGGATGGAACTCAGGGACATTCTACCTCTGAGATACACCCCCAGCCCTATTTTTTATTATTTATTTTGAAACAGAGTTGCATTAAGTTGCAGAGGGCCTCACTAAGTAGCTGAGGATGGCTGCGAACCTGGATCCTTGGATTTCAGACTCACAAGTACTGGGATTACAAGCGTGTGCCACCATACCTGGCTTATTTTTTATTTTGAAACAGGGTCTTGCTAAGTTACTATGCAGTAGCCTCAAACTTATGGTTCTTCTGGCTCAGCCTCCCATGTACTAAGAACTATTAATTTTCTGATTTTTTGGCCTTTGAACATATATCTATTTAATATTCTGTATGACAAAAGGGGATTATGAATAAACAGTCCTGTGGTATACTGAAATATGGGTATCTGGAAAAAAAGCATCCATGTAAGTGAGCTGTGCACTGACAAAGCCATTTTTTTTCTTTTTAATGAAACACTATTTTTATTTGGAAAAATGATGGACACACAAGCTAAGGTTATTCAGATTTGGATGCTTGGGCAGATATTTTCTCAAAAATTTACAAAGTGAGTCTATCATTTCAAGGAAAACAACTGACTATATGTAATAAATTTGAGCTTTTCAAGCAAAAATAAGATATTTGGAAAACTGATCTGTAGCCATGAGTTTCATAGCATCCTGTTGCTTGCGGTCTTTTCCAATGTAGCCATATCAATGAATCAATGAATGTGATCTTCTGGTGTTGTGTATAGAAATCGACCAGCATTTGAAGATCTATATAACACTGAACCAATATTTTCCCAAACAGCTAATTGATGATGGTATAGAATTATGAATGATAAAAGATGTATGCAAAATGTAGCACAAACCAATGCAATACATCCTAACATAAAGAGTATGAAAGTTCAATAATGGTTTCAGATCCTATATTGCAACTGATCTTTAAGACCCTTTGGTAAGTATCAAAAGAATATTCATGATTATTTTTAGATAAGGTTTGTTGAAACATTACTGGTTTTTTCAACTACACATCTGTGTGAAGGATGTGTTTTCTTCAAATCCTTCAACCTTGGCAACACATTACAACAGATCGAATGAAGGAGAAAATAGGAGAATCCATCTATCTTCCACTAAGCCAGACACTGAAGAGACTTGAAAAAAAAAACATAAAACAATGCCATTTTTCTCACTTTTTGTTTTATCAAATAGTTAATTTCCCACCAAAGTATGTTGTTTATGTTAACCTGTAACTGTATTATTATTATTATTATTATTATTATTATTTTTGGATGAGGTTGTGGATTGAACCTAAGACCTTGGGCATGCTACACAAGCACTTTACCACTGAGCTACATCCCTGGGCCCCTATTATGTTTATTTTTAAATGAGCTAATACATATTTTAAAAGTTTCTATGTTAATTTCCAATGGGGGCAAATATCAATAGATGTAGGCCACATAAATAGAAGCTTTTTGGAGCCCTTAATATATTTTGAGAATGTCAAGGGGCTCTGAATCAAATTTGGTATTGCTTCCTGAATGCAATAGTTTTTAACTTTGACAGTAAATTAGAATCATCAGGTGACAAAAAGCTGGGGCCCTAACCCTGATCCAGCAGTGGGCTGGAGTTCAGCAAGAAGTCCAGGCAAAGGAAAGAGGCTGGCCAGCCATCTAACAGCAAGTGTGTCCCCGGTAGCCAGAGGAAGGGTCTCCTTAGTAGGGTGCATCCTTTCCCTGGAAGAGAAGCAACTCTCCACACCTGAAAGATGCCCACTGTGCTTGTCCTGGTGTCAGATGTTTCCTGACTAGCTTTCAGCTTTGAGACCTGTTCCTGATCTTCAAGTGTGACTGAGGTAACCTGTGACAATTTAAAAGTCTCTCCTTGTCTATCAACACCATTTCAGAAATAAAGTATGTGGCAGGGGCTACTCACTGTCCAGCAGAGAATGGCAAATCCAAACCAAGCAACCCCCCATGCATGTCTGTTCATTGGTCCAGAGATCAGTTCGTAGCAGCCCTGGAGGAGGGATGGTCCACATTAGTGGAGGGGAACCAGGAAAAGATGTAAGAGACCAATGGGAAAGCAGATTCCTACTTGGGTCCATGCCCTCCAAATTCCAGCTTCACAACTAGGAGATTCCCACTTCCCTGTGGATATCCAGGTACTGTAAGTGTTTTGCAAAGGGAACATATAACTGTTGAATAATTTTTCTATACTACATTTATTTGTATCTTTATTACTCATTTTCACTAACAAAAGTACCGCTATTTCAACATAATATTTTTCTCCATATTGAATGTTGGATAATGGACGCTTAATAAAATTAAAAAATTTTTTCCCTCCCAAAAGGGCAGTCACTTTTCTTTTTTTTTGGTGGTCGTACTGGGGATTGACTCCAGGGGCATTCTACCTCTGAGCTATATCCCAGCCCTATTTTTTTGCTTTATTTTTATTTTGAAACAGGGTCTTGCTAGGTTGATGGGAGACCCACTACTTGCTGAGGCTGTCCTCAAACCTGTGATCCTCCTGTCTCAGCCTCCCAAGTACTGGGATTACAGGTGTGTGCCACCACACCTAGCTCAGAGTCACTTTTTGATATGTTCGTGTTTAAGTAAAAATGCTTTCAGTCTGTAAATATCAGAGGTTTTCTGTTGTGATTTTAAAGTAATTATTGAAGGAATCTCTACAGCATGCTCCCTAAATTCTCATTTAACATCATAGTTCAACATATCTTTATTGGATTCTAATGAGAACTTGAAGAGTCATGATGTGTATGCAAAAGAGTTAATTATTTATTCATTCATTCATACATGCATAATCCAGTAAGTATTTACATGTGGCATGCCCTGTCTTAGTCACTATGCAAAGTCCTGGAGTGATACATGTGTAAGGACAGCACTGCTATCTAAGCAACTCCTACTGAAGCCCTGGGAATCACAGGGAATATTTAGGAAATGCAATAACCAGTACTGATTTCACAAACCATGAGGTGCAGAGGCAAATGTCCCAGGTTTGCCAGCGAATGTCAGCAAATGTTCTAAACTGTCTATAAGGTTTGGGTTCCAGCCAGAGGCTACAGGTGGCCACTTGAGGTTCTGTCATTATGACTCTGCCCCCAGTCCCTTGTTAATCCACATACATGCCATGACTTTTCTGTTCTTTGACTTCTCTTCCATTTACCCTTCTCCATCTATATTACAGACAATTCCATTCACTAAATTCCCAAATGAAAACAATCTTGGATTGTTTTATCCTTAACTGTTTTTTCCCTGATATATCCCCAATCCAAATGCTTCTTATCACTTCCTGGTACCACCTAGGCCAACCAGAGCCTCACTTCGGAATCTATAATGGCCTCCTACCTGCTCTCTCTGAGGCCTGAGTCCACGCACAGAATCTAGACCCATCATTACCTTACTGCCGTCCTTCACTCATTCTGACCTTGTCAGACAGATCTCCTTTGCTGTTCCTCCAAAACCCAGGGATGCTCCCACTTTAGGGCCTTTGCACTCACTGCCTCCTTTGTTTGGAATTCTCTTTCCAATCTTTCAGTGTCTGATTTCTCATCTAATTCAGAACTCTGCGAGTATCATTTCTATAAAGTCCCTCCTGACAACTCTAGAGACAAGATCCTTCCCCCGCTGTCCTCTGTGAACTAACCCTGCTTTACTTCTACTTGTGGCACCTATCATCACCTGGATTTTTACCATGTTTTTGTTTGATGACGTGTTTATTTTTTTGTCCCACACTAGAATGCAAGTGCCATGAGGGCAGAGATTTTATCTTGCTTATTGTTGAATCCCTAGAGCCTAGAATAAGTGCTTGACACATAGTAGACACCCAATAAACATTTACAAAATGAATGGAATATTATACTAAATAATGATTATAATAGCATCATTTGCAACACACTTGATGGCTGCTAAAATACTCCCACTGTACCGAAACCCCTGGGAGGTGATCATTCATCTAGTAACAACAATAATAATAAACCCACTTATGTCTGGGTCCAGGTACAGGGTGGGCATTTAACTGTGACAAGACAGAAATGGATCTTGACTGAATGGAGCTCACAGACAAAAACCCCAATTTTTTCATGTCTTCCTATTAGTGCCTTTTAATAATACCCCTTAGATCCACCATAATATTCTTAAGGTGTGGTGATCAGAATTTGCACATAGCATTTTTGGAGGCAGATGGACCATGATATAGAACATTATATATATATATATATATATATATATATATATATATATATATATATATATATATATATATATATATATGAATGTATCATATATATGAATGTATCATGTATATGAATGTATCATGTATATGAATATATCATATTATATATGTATCTGACCTGCTGTGTGAATTTTATTAATCCTTACATCTGTAGCAGCACACTGGTGCATTGTAAATCTTAAAAAACTTCATTCATCCATCCACTGAAAATTTATCAAGTGTCTTGCTTCATGCCAGGCATTATACTAAGGACTGAAGGATAGAACTGAATAATACACAGTACTTAAGCAGAGTCATAGAAAAAATAAACTTGTGAACAAACATGACATAGTTCAGAGTGCTGAATACAATAACAGGAGAGGAGTAGGTAATGTGGCACATTTTGTATTGTGGAAAAGGATTGCTAGAGGAGAATTAGCAAGACCTGTAAGTTAGTGGGTGTGTGTAGGAATCTGCAGGACCAAGGTAGGGAGAATCAGAATGGATTAATAAGTAAGAGAGCATATGGAGGGTGACAAATGAGTGAGGCTGGGGTAGCTGGAACACAGAAAGTTGGGGACAGAGGGAGGAAAGTTGGAGCTCAGGGTCTAGTGGAGGAGCAGGCTGAGCGATGCTGGTTTGTGGCTGTGCTAGGCTGGTAGGCAGTAGAGATGAAGATGCTGAAGACAGACAAAGCCAAGGAACGGAAATGGAAGGTGT
>PVLC010039200.1:0-14395 GCA_004027655.1 Graphiurus murinus
AAAAAAAAAAAAAAAAAAAAAAAAAAAAAAAAAAAAAAAAAATCACTAGCCAGGAGTGGTGGCGCACGTTTGTAATTCTAGTACTTAGGAGGCTGAGACAAGAGGATCACAGGTTGGCGGCCACCCTCAGCTATTTAGTGATGTGCTCTACAACTTAGTGAGACCCTGTATAAAGAATAAAAAAATAGGGCTGGGGTTATAGCTCGGAGGTAGAATGCCCCTGAGTTCAATCCCCAGTACTGCAAAACAAAACAAAACAGAAAAAGTATTGACAAGTCAGTCATGGTGGTGTACGCCTGTAATCCCAGTACTTGGGAGCCTGAGACAGGAGGATCACAGGTTCAAGGATAGCCTGGGGAAGTAGTGAGACACTCATCAACCTGCAAAACCCTGTTTCAAAAAAATAAATAAAAGCCGGGCGTGGTGGCACACGCTAGTAATCCCAGCATTCTGGAGGCTGAGACCAGAGGATCCGGGTTCGCGGCCAGCCTCAGCTACCTAGTGAGGCACTCCGCAACTTAGTGAGACTCAGTTTCAAAATAAAGAATAAAAAATAGGGCTGGGGGTATAGCTTGGAGGTAGAACACCCCTGAGTTCCAATCCCTAGTACCACAAAAAAAAAAAAAAAATCACCTGTGTAAATCAGGTGTGGTGGCACATGCTTTTGATCTCACAGGTTCAAGGCCAGCCTCAGCAATTTAGTGAGGCCCTCTGCAATTTAGTGAGACCCTGCTTCAAAACAAAAAAAATAAAACAGGTCTGAGGTTGTAGCTCAGAGGTTAAATGCCCTCAGGTTCAATCCCCAGTACTGCAAAATAAAACTATTGAAAATCCCCAACCAGCTGGGAGTGGTGGCACACACTTGCAATCCCAGTACTTGGGAGGCTGAAGCAGGAGAATCGAAGGTTCGAAGCCAGCTTCAGCTACTTAGTGAGGCCCTCCGAAACTTAGTGAGACTGTGTTTCCAAATAAAGAATAAAAAATCAGGCTGGGGATGTAGCTTGATAAAATGCCTCTGGGTTCAACCCCCAGTGCCAAAAACAAAACAAAACAAACAAACAAAAACCCCCACAAAACTATGGTTGGGGATTTTTTTTTTTCTTTTTTCTGGCACTGGAGGTTGAACCCAGAGGCATTCTACCTTTAAGCTACACCCTCAGCCCAATTTTATTTCTTATTTGGAAACAGGGTCTCACTAAAATGAAGAGAGTATCACTGCTTGCCAAGGCTATCCTCAAACCTGCAATCCTCCTGTCTCAGCCTCCCAAGTACTGGGATTACAGGCATGTGCCACCACATGCGGACCCAACCATAATTTCTTTTGCTTTTTTTAAAATTTTTTTATTTATTATTATTATTATTTTATTATTTATTTATTTTTTTTTTTTCGGTACTGGGGATTGAACTCAGGGGCATTCTACCTCTGAGCTATACCCTCAGCCCTATTTTTTTTTTTTTTTTTGCAGTACTGGGGATTGAACCCAGGGGCGTTCTACCTCCGAGCTATACCCCCAGCCCTATTTTTTACTCTTCATTTTTTTGCAGTACTGGGGATTGAACCCAGAGGCGTTGACCTCCGAGCTATACCCCCAGCCCTATTTTTTACTCTTTATTTTTTATTTATTTTTTTTTGCGGTACTGGGGATTGAACTCGGGGCATTCTACCTCCGAGCTACACCCCCAGCCCTATTTTTTTTTATTCTTTATTTTGAAACCGAGTCTCACTAAGTTGCGGAGTGCCTCACTAGGTAGCTGAGGCTGGCCACGAACCCGGATCCTCCTGTCTCAGCCTCCCGAATGCTGGGATTACAAGCATGCGCCACCACGCCCGGCTACTCTTTATTTTTTTTATTTTTTATTTTTTTTTGTTTTTTCGGTACTGGGGATTGAACTCAGGGTCATTCTACCTCCGAGCTATACCCCCAGCCCTATTTTTTATTCTTTATTTTGAAACCAAGTCTCACTAAGTTGCGGAGTGCCTCACTAGGTAGCTGAGGCTGGCCGCGAACCCGGATCCTCTGGTCTCAGCCTCCCGAATGCTGGGATTACAAGCGTGCGCCACCACGCCCGGCTTACTCTTTATTTTTTTGAAACACGGTCTCACTAAGTTGCGGAGTGCCTCACTAGGTAGCTGAGGCTGGCCTCAAACCTGGATCCTCCAGTCTCAGCCTCCCGAATGCTGGGATTACAAGCATGTGCCACCATGCCCAGCCTATTTTTTATTCTTTATTTTGAAACAGGGTCTCACTAAATTGTGGAAGGCCTCACTAGGTAGCTGAGGCTAGCCGCGAACCCGGATCCTCTGGTCTCAGCCTCCCTATAGGCATGTGCCACCACGCCCAGCTTCCTTTCCTGTGTGTGTGTGTGTGTGTGTGTGTGTGTGTGTGTGTGTGTGTGTGTGTTGCTGGGCATTGAACCCAGAAGTGTTCTACTTCTGAGCTACACGCCCGAATTTTGTTTTATTTGGAAACAGGGTGTCGCTAAATTGATGCAAGCCTCACTGAGTTGCTGAGGCTGGCTTTAAACCTGTAACATTCCTGGCTCAGCCTTCCAAGAACTAGGATTACAGGCATGTGCCGCCACTACGCCGGGCTGCTATTTTTTATTTTGAAACAGGGTGCCACTAAATTGCTGAGGTCTGAAACTGTAATCCTCCTGTCTCAACCTTCCAAGTACTGGGATTGTAGGCATGCACCACCACATCTGGCTCTTTACATATTTTTTTGTGTGTGGTACCAGGGATTGAACCCAGGGGCATTTTACCTCCAAGCTACATCCCCAGCCCTATTTTTTATTCTTTATTTTTGAAACAGGGTCTCACTAAATTGTGGAGGGCTAAGTAGCTAAGGCTGGTCTTGAACCTGAGATCCTCCTGTCTCAGCCTCCAAAGTACTGGGATTACAAGTGTGCATCACCATGTCTGGCTTCTATTTTTTATTCAGGGTCTCAATCCTCACTAAATTGCTGAGGTGGGCTGTGATCCTCCTTGTCTCAGCCTCCCAAGTGCTGGGATTACAGTATATACCCCCACTCCCGGCTTTTATTTTTGAAACAACCTCACGAAATTGCTGAGACTGGCTACAAACCCGAGATCCTCCTGTCTCAGCCTTGGTCCCAAGTACTGGGATTACAGGTGTGTGCCTCCACACCCAATTTTTTGTTTTTGTGGTGGTGGAGATTGAACCCATAGGCATTCTACTTTCTTTTTTTTTGCGGTACTGGGAATTGAACCCAGGGGCATTCTACCTCCGAGCTATACCCCTAATCCTATTTTTTTATTCTTTTACTTTGAAACAGGGTCTCACTAAGTTATGGAGAGTCTCACTATGTAGCTGAGGCTGGCCTCGAACTCAGATCCTCATCTCAGCCTCCCAAATACTGGGATTACAAGCGTGTACACTACGCCCGGCTCCATGTTTTTTTTTTTTTTTTTTTTTTTTTGCGGTACTGGGGATTGAATTCAGGGGCGTTTTATCTCCGAGCTACACCCCCAGTCCTATTTTTTATTCTTTATTTTTTTATTTTTGGCGGTACTGGGGATTGAACTCAGGGGCATTCTACCTCCGAGCTATACCCCCAGCCCCATTTTTTTTATTCTTTATTTTGAAACCGAGTCTCACTAAGTTGCGGAGTGCCTCACTAGGTAGCTGAGGCTGGCCTCGAACCCGGATCCTCCAGTCTCAGCCTCCCGAATGCTGGGATTACAGCGTGCGCTACCTCGCCCGGCGTCCATATTTTTTTTGAAACAGGGTCTCACTAGGTTGCTGAGTCTGGCTATGTTGCTGAAGCTGTCCTCAAACCTGCAATCCTCCTATCTCAGCTTCCCAAGTACTGGGATTACAGGTGCATACCACCATGCCCGCTGTCCTGTTTTACAGATCGGAGTGTTGTGACACACACACCTGTAACCCCAGTACTTGGGAGGCTAAGACAGGAGGATAGCAGGTTTGAGGACAGCCTCAGCAAGTCATCAGGCTCCTATCAACCTAGTGAGACGCCGTTTGAAAAATAAAAAGCCGGGTGTGTTGGCACACCCTTGTAATCCCAGTACTTGTGAGGCTGAGACCGGAGGATACAGGTTTGCAGCCAGCCTCAGCTACTTAGTGAGGCCATCTGCACATGAGTGAGACCGTTTCAAAATAAATAAAAAATAGGAGCCGGGCGTGGTGGCACACGCTTGTAATCCCAGCATTCGGGAGGCTGAGACCAGAGGATCTGGGTTCGAGGCCAGCCTCAGCTACCTAGTGAGGCATTCTGCAACTTAGTGAGACCCTGTTTCAAAATAAAGAATAAAAAATAGGGCTGGGGGTATAGCTCGGAGGTAGAATGCCCTTGAGTTCAATCCCCAGTATCCCCCCCAAAAAAGAGCTGGGGATGGAGTGTCCCTGGGTTCAATCCCTAGTATTGGATAAAATAAATATATAATCATATCACATAACTTAGAATAGTATTCTTTTTTTGAGAATTCAAGAATTTATTGTAGCATAACAGCCATGAAACACCATTTATGCTCCTTCAGCAATAAAGTATGGTCAATAATGGTTGTCACATCAATTTACATATAACAGTTGTTAAAAAGACAGACATGCACTTTGATTAACTGTTTTTGTCTTGAAAAGAAAGAAAAAAAAAAAACCCCAAAACTAATGTACATTCTCTTTTAATCCTCCAGTGAACATTTCCTTTGAAAAATCCCCAAACCCCTTTGGCTAGATTTGAAACGCATATATTAAAGTCAGGCCATAATCTATGCCATAAAGTCAAAGTCCTTAAACTACACATTGCCTTGTGATTTTTTCCTTTAATAGCTGCCTGACACTTTATTTTTTGCAGTACTGGGGATTGAACTCAGGGGCGTTTTACCTCCAAGCTATACCCCCCAGCCCTATTTTTTAGTCTTTATTTTGAAACCGGGTCTCACCAAGTTGCGGAGTGCCTCACTAGGTAGCTGAGGCTGGCCGTGAACCCGGATCCTCCGGTCTCAGCCTCCCAAATGCTGGGATTACAAGTGTGCGCCACCACACCCGGCTTGCCTGACACTTTAAAAATTGGAAGAACACCAGAATCACAGAGCTGAATCTTACGGTTCTCTGCCCTTATTTTACAAATAAAATTCCACATCTCCTGCAGGGGGGGGCAAAAACCAACAATATATGAAATCAGAATAATGATGGAACTCTAGTGGGCAATATTTATTACTATAAATTCAAGCAATCATTAGACATACCCCATCTAGAGAAAACAAAACCAGTCCTGTTTTTTTTTAATAATTTTATTTTTCTAATGTTACTTTAATTTCCCATAGCACCGTGGCAATGTTGAAAACAAATACAAATACAAGGATGTACTCATTTTAACATTTTATGCAAGAAACGTGTTACACCATTTTTTGGAGGGACAGTTTTGAATAACAGGAACAAACTTAAGCAATGGATAAAATAGAACTTGTTCTCTTCCCCCACCCATGCCCAGCATTTAAGAGATATCATTCAAGGGTCATCTGAAGCAAGTTAAAAAAAAAAAACAAATTAGCGTTGATGTGGATAATTCTTTACAAATGCCAATCAGTGTTCTGTGCTGCAAAATAAGTTTCATATACAGTCTGTAGATATTTGAGCCGTACTTTCAGGAACTGTCTACACAAAGATTCACAAAAAATGTTTAACTTTTAAAAATAAATGTAAAATTATTTATGGTGAATTTCAAAAGACAATTTACTGTCAAATTGAAAACAAACTCTTTTAACTTAAACTGCCCTCATTCAGCTAATGAAAACTAAAATGTCCATGTGTCTTCTGGAAGCTCAGACTAAGCACATTCACATATGCCAAAGAAGTTAAATAATGGCCACTAAATTGTAATGAAATATAAAAAATTGGAAAAACCCCATCATATATTATATTATACTTAGGAATTTATAAAAACCTCAAAAGGAATAATACATTGTCCGCTTTTGAGTTTTATCGTTTCCATAAAAAACCTGGAACATTTTAAATATGGTTAATATATATTGCCAACACAAATATTAGAGACTTAACCCCAGTGTTGTTCAACTGTGTCAAGGTAAAACCAGTGAAGATTTCAGCCAAGAGACTAATTATTAAGGCCATAACTAATAAAACTAGAGAAAGTGTTCAGTAACTTTTAAATACTATTTTCTGTTCAGCAATACTCTTCTTGCTCTCCTATTAAAGATGCTTACATTCCATCATGAAGCCTTTTAAAAAGTAAATCTGGTTATTTAAAAAGAAAACGGAATGTGAAACATTATTCAATCTAAGGAATTTTAGAAACCAAAAATAAATAAGAATTATGTATGTCATTTGATCGTCTGCAAACTAAGCACATTATAAAAACAAAACACATATGAATGAAAGGTCTTATCTTCTTCCAGAATACAGCTGAAAAAAAATTTAAATGGATCACTATTTTAAATGCCACTGTCTGTATCTGGCAAAATAAGATTCCTCAGATTGGAGACAGACTCTAGATATTATGAAAATCTTAATTATCAATAAGGATAGAAAATGGAGACATGTTTTACAATGTCTCTATGTACCTTCTCTATGAAGTACAAGGTGATGAACTTGTATGAATTTTGTTCTCTTCATGCAGTAAGAACTATGGCAGATCACTTTTCCATACATTCAATATAACTATATCTACTTTTAGCCTCCAATAGCTCAAGGTAATGTTAAGCCATAAGGGTAAAGAGAAAAACTGAGTATTTAAACTCCTCCATCTAAAGAAGCAATAAACAGTTGAACTACAATGAACACTCACCTTCCTCAGAGTAATGCTGGAAAAAAGTCAACAGTTTCACACAACTCACAGGCATCATGTAGATACAAACCTTAAATCTGCTGCAATAAAATAAATGCTAAATACATACTGTGAATATAAATATATATATATGTATGTGTGTGTGTGTGTATATATAATGCACACACTCTCTCTCTCCCCAATATAGCCCATCAAATGGGTACGATTAGGTGTAATGAGGCAAATTAAATTAAAAACATTATATTTTATAAGAAAACAAAGAATGGTCATGTCTTTACATTTTTACTTTCAATAATGTTTGGAAAAAAAGCAATACTACATTTTCTTTCTTCAAAAAGAAAACTACTTTCTTGTGTTTCACTTAGAACCTTTAAGGGCTGGGGGGAAAAGAGTTCAGTGGTAGAGTACTTGCCTAGGATAGGGCAGACTCTGGGTTCAATCCTCAGCACCACAAAACAAAGACAACAGAATCTTGGATTTTTAGAAGTCAGTGGACTAACAATAAGTCATACAAGCATATAAATAAGAAGAGCCTATATCCATGACACATTGGAAAAAAAAAAAAAAGTAATGTTTCATTTTAAGTGCGATAATTAAGTTTATAATCCTTACCAAGTTGTTTTTACAAAATATTTATTCTCTTAAATCCAATGCATTCACAGGGTGTTAACACTTTAAATGTTTCATTTCCACCAACTGTAGCATTATCTAAGTAAATCAAAATAAGCACTTTTATCATAGATGTAGCCAATGATTATTAATCCTTTTTTATGGACCTAAACTTCCCCCAAATTTCAGCACAGGTAGTTTTATTGTGTGTTTAATCTAGAAGTTCATTTTAAAAAAGTGTGTACAAATGCATAGATTCAAACTGCGTAAATATATCATATCATGTTATCAATCCACATCAAACGCAATTGTCAGGCTGAAGAATAAGTTACAAAGAAATAATAATTCTGGCCTGTATAGAAATGTGCAATGTTTTCAAAGCACTTAACAGTTACCCACTAATACAAATTCCTAAAGCTTAACTTAGAGTTGGAAGATGAATTTCACAGTAATGTAATGTTTACTTCCATTTACATTCATTTTAATATATTACCAAGATGTTTATGTCACAATGGTGGCTTTCCAGTGTTCACAATTTACAGTTTTAATTTGTACATATGTAACTCACTAACATAAGGAACAGCTTTTACTATTACAAACTGTCCCTAAAAAGAAAAAGAAAACTCCACCCTATGCAAAACTTTGAACATAAGTATGACTTACAACAGATTAATGCAACACAGTTTTTAGTATTTTAGCCATTTCCTAAATACCAGCATGTAAACTTGCCTATTTAATATGTGACAGCTACAACTTTATTCACTGAGAAATTATGCATTAATTTTATTCAGCCATTTTTCTCACTTTATTTCAAAAACTCTCTTATCTTACTATTTCTGTTTCAGGGGATTCCAAACTGTTTTTTTGAGAAGGGGAAGGAAGAAAGGTGATAAATACGCTACTGTAAACAGAAAAAAGTTCCCCCCAAATTAAGCTTTTAAAAAAATGTTCTATTTCTATACTATTTAACATTTTACAAAAGTCAGTTAACATTGTTTCATCTTCAACACTAACACAAATAAATTACTGGCAGGTCAGTCAGCCCTACCATTCTGGGACCTAAAAATCTAAGTATGTGAACAGAAGAGTAAAATACTTCAATGTTCAATTCCAAAATTTAGAACAGTTATATGATTTGACTAGACTGGTCAAAGTAATTAGAAACATGAAGTTCTGTAGGTGGTGGTCATTTTGCTTTTGTCATTTTATTTGTGGTTGAATAGAGAATAACAAAGTAACAAAAAGTTTTTGTTTCCCATTTTAAGGGGAAGGAGAATTGCAGGGTAGTTTAAACCTATGAAATCCATTTGACCAACTGACTCAAGCCTAAGGTGAAATATTCAATTTTTTTGAATAATCCTCATTCTGTCCTTAAATATCAAACTGATTGGTAGTCACATCTCCAAGTACAATCAGAGTTTAACAGCTTGTAGAATGAAATATTAGTAAAGTCAAAAAGAGACTAAATTTAAACTAGGATAAAAATCTACTCAAGTATTACATTCAGTTTTCAAATCATTACTAACATGACAACAGATTTGGCTTAAATCACTCTTGCACACATTCACACCCACAATAGACACCCCAGCCACTGATCTGCTCTGCAACACAAGGCCATTTAATCAGAGATGGCATTCTCTAAGCCAAACTTTAAATAGATTAAAAAAAGTAATTTCTAATTTTTACAGAAATGCTTTTTCAAAAATATTTTCTCTCATTCCCTCATCTCTTATACTGAAGGATGTATAATGTTTCTCCCCCCTCAAGCTAAATCTCAACCCTCAAAATTGATTCCAGGCAGAAAATCTCTGCAAATTAAAATCAAAAAGAAAAATACAAAAATTATATTTTTATATATGTGTATATATATTTATATATATATTTATACTGATTGGAATCCTCCAGTACTTTAAAATCACTTCAGAGGTGAATTTTGGGATCCTATTGCTCACAACTCCAAAATTCATTATGATTTCAGGACATACTTTCTGTTTCCTTCTTGACTACTCCCTCCCCTCCAAAACAGTTCAATATAGCCATGGCTCAAGTTTAATGGGAAGAGAGATAGTTTCTGAATAGTTTCGTATTTTGATTTTACTTTGGTGATCTGGGTGGCATGTATTGCTCTTTGCCATTACGCCGGGTCACTCCCTGAGGTATAGCCCTATGGCTAAACTGGCGTCTCTGTTCCCTGATTTTTCCAGCTGCTCCCCTGGGAATGGTATTGCCTCGGAAGCCTGAATAATCCTTACTAGCCCTTGCTTCTGGCTTCTCATGTAGTTTCTCAACAGATTTCTCAGGCGCTCCAGTCTCTTCATTTTTGGTGGGAGACACAACATTGGAACGAAGTTCCCGTAGTGGCTGCACAATAACCGGAGTTGGCTCCTTGGGGGGCTTTTGGCACACTTCAGCATAACTTAACTTTCGGGGCTCCTATGAAGTGACAAATATAAAAAAATTATGGTACACGATAAGTAACAAAATACAAAAAGGATCAGGATAACCACAAGGAAAATTTAAATCTTTCTGGGTAAGGACAATAGGTACTCTCATATATGTTGCTGTTAGAGTAAGTAACACAAACTTATAAAAAGTCTTAGAAATTTATCTATATTATCTATAAATTTTAGTTGAGGAATTTATCAGAAGGATGCTCACCCCACAGTTGCTCATAGTGATGAAGACTGGAAAATACCTAAATGCCCAACAAGGAGGGACAAACTAAATCAATAATGAAGTGTCATGTGATGAAATAAAATGGCTCTCTCTCTCTCTTTTTTTTTTGTGGTACTGGGTATTGAACCCGGGGTCTTCTGCCTCTGAGCTACACCTCCAGCACTATTGATCTTTTATTTATTTATCTATTTATTTTTATTTTTGTAGAACTGGAGATTGAACCTAGGGGCATTCTACCTGTGAGCTACACCCCGAAAACCTATTTTTTTTGCAGTACTGGGGATTGAACTCAGGGGCATTCAACCTCCTAGCTATACCCCCAGCCCTATTTTTTATTCTTTATTTTGAAACAGGGTCTCACTAAGTTGCAGAGGACTGCACTAGGTAGCTGAGGCTGGCCTCGAACCCAGATCCTCTGGTCTCAGCCTCCCAAATGCTGGGATTACAAGCATGCGCCACCATGCCCGGCTGCCAAATCTATTTTTTATTCTTTATTTTGAAACAGGGATTCACTAAGTTGCAGAGGGCCTCACTAAGTAGCTGAGGTTGGTTGCGAATCTGCAATCCTCCTGTCTCAGCCTCCCAAGTACTGGGATTACAAGTGCACGCCACCATGCCTGGCACACGCCCGCATGTGTGTGTGTTAGTTACTGGGAATGGAACCCAGGGGCATTCTGCCTCAGAGCTATACCCGCCCTCCCAACCCAATTTTATTTTATTTATTTATTTTTTGCGGTACTGGGGGTTGAACTCAGGGGCATTCTACCTCCGAGCTATACCCCCAGCCCTATTTTTTATTCTTTAATTTGAAACCGAGTCTCATAAGTTGCGGAGTGTCTCACTAGGTAGCTGAGGCTGGCCACGAACCCGGATCCTCCAGTCTCAGCCTCCCAAATGCTGGGATTACAAGCGTGCACCACCATGCCCGGCTCCAATTTTATTTTGAAACTGGGTCTCACTAAGGTGCTGAGACTGGCCACTTACTGGGATTAAAAGCGTGCGCCACTATACCCAGTTTACTATCATTTTATGTATTTATTTATTTATTTATTTATTTATTTATTTATTTATTTATTTATTTATTTATTTATTTATTTTGCGGCACTGGGGATTGAACTCAGGGGCGTTCTACCTCCGAGCTATACCCCTAGCCCTATTTTTTATTCTTTATTTTGAAACCGGGTCTCACTAAGTTGTGGAGTGCCTCACTAGGTAGCTGAGGCTGGCCACGAACCCGGATCCTCCGGTCTCAGCTTCTCAGCTTCCCGAATGCTGGGATTACAAGCGTGCGCTACCACGCCCGGCACTATCATTTTAAATAAGAAGATAAAATGTTCTTAAGCTATTTTAAAATGCTACTACTTACTTGGGAGGCTGAGATTGGAGGATCTGGGTTCAGGGCCAGCCTCAGCTACATAGTGAGGCACTCCGCAACTTATGAGACTCGGTTTCAAAATAAAGAATAATAAATAGGGCTGAGGGTGTAGCTCAGAGGTAGAATGCCACTGGGTTCAATCCCAGTACTGCCAAAAAAAAGCTACTAGTTGTATCATTGAAAAGATTATAGATATAGATAGATAAATCTTCTAGTCTTCCCCCTACCTTTTATATTTTCCCAATTATAAAACTGTGAAATGATCCTGGAATTTGAATACAAGTGAGAGTGACTCCTAATATGTTTCATACATACAACAAAAATTTTAAGGAGGTTGAGATCTCTTTATGCTATCCTCAAAATAGCAAATGTACCATAACCTGGATAAGCAGCTTCCTTTAACTGTAGTATGATAAGGGGGGAAAAGGGGAGCAGGAGGAAGAAAATGAACAGTAAATTCCTCATTCGTCAACATGACTGAAACTTCCCATCTTTTTGAAGTGACATTAAAGTCCTTTAGTCTTTTCTGATGCAGACAGCCCAATTACTTCCAAATGACTCTGCTCTAGGAAATGTGAATACTTTTTTTTTTTTTTTTTTTGCTTTTGCGGTACTAGGGATTGAACTCAGGGGCGTTCTACCTCCGAGCTACACCCCCGGCCCTATTTTTTATTCTTTATTTTGAAACCGAGTCTCACTAAGTTGCGGAGTGCCTCACTAGGTAGCTGAGGCTGGTCGCAAACTCGGATCTTCCGGTCTCAGCCTCCTGAATGCTGGGATTACAAGCCTGCGCCACCACGCCCGGCTGAATACTTTTTAAAAATTATCTAATCTATTGTATTATTTTTCATATAAACGAAACTCTTTAAGTTACCTGTAGAACCACAGCTATGGGTACATTTGTGTTACTATTACATGGTGAAGCAATATTTACTCGTGATGGCTTTGTAGTAGTTGGGGAAGAAACTGGTATAGTCATCTGATTTTGAACATCCTTCTGAACAGTGGAATCTTCTATTAGATCCTTTTCTTGCTGAGTTGTGCTAAGAAAAAAAGATCTTGGCATTAGACTTAGTATAGCAAACAGAAACAGGTGAGGTACTGATAAGAAAAAGTAACTTTGAAGATCTCTTTTTAGGGATGTGTGTGTATGTGTGTGTGTGTGTGAAAGAAACACACACACACACACTCTCTCTCTCTCTTTATGGACTGAACCCAGGGAGATTCTACCTCTAAGCTACATCTCATCCCCTTTTATTATTTATGGTACTGAGGACTGAATCCAAGTGGGTTCTCCCTCTGACCTATATCCCTGGCCCTATTTTCTTTTCTTTTATTTTTTGTAGTACCGGGGATTGAACTCAGGGGATTGAACTTAGATTCTACCTCTAAGCTACACACCCAGTCCTATTTTTTATTCTTCATTTTGAAACAGGGTCTAAGTCGCAGAGAGCCTAAGTAGCTGAGGCTGGCCACGAACTTGGATGCACTTGTCTCAGCCTCCCAAGTACTGGGATTACAAGCATATGCCACCACACCCAGATCCTATTTTATTTTATTTATTTATTTATTTATTTATTTTGCAGTACTGGGGATTGAACTCAGGGGCCTTCTACCTCCGAGCTACACCCCCAGCCCTATTTTTTATTCTTTATTTTGAAACCAAGTCTCACTAAGTTGCGGAGGGCCTCACAAGGTAGCTGAGGCTGGCCGCGAACCCGGATCCTCCGGTCTCAGCCTCCCGAATGCTGGGATTACAAGCGTGCGCCACCACGCCCGGCTCCCTATTTTATTTTGAAATAGGGTATTGCTAAGTTGCCTAGGCTGGCTTCCAACTTGCAATTCTGCAGTCTCAGCCTCCCAAGTACTGGGATTACAAGCACACGCCACTGTGCCTAGCCTGAAGATCTTTTACACTGAAACTTGTACCTTAATGCAGGAAGCTCAGCTGCACACGGAGGACTGGTACTGATAATGAGTTGCTGGGCAGAGCTGCAGTCTTTCTGCTCATCCTCTGTAGGCACTGAACTAACTCTGAAGTCTTCGTTATCCTTAAAGTAAAAAGATATTTTAAAATTACTTTTAGACATTCTCACATTCTTCCAAAGAAAATATACAAATGGCCAATAAGCACTTGAAAAGATGCTCACATCACAACATCATTAGCTATTAGGAAAATGCAAATTAAAACCTCACTGAGAAGTCACTTTAAAAAAAAATTTTGTGTGTGTGTGGTACTGGGGGTGGAATCCAGAGGCATTCTACCTCTGAGCTACACCTCCAGCCCTATCTTATTCTTTTACTTTGAAACAGGGTCTCACTAAGTTCCTGAGGCTGGCTAAGAACCTGCGACCCACCAGGCATGGTGGCGCATGCTTATAATCTCAGCATTTGGGAGGCTGAGACCAGAGGATACAGATTTGTGGCCAGCCTCAGCTACCTAGTGAGGCACTCCGCAACATAGTGAGACCCGGTTTCAAAATAAAGAATAAAAAATAGGGCTGGGGGTATAGCTCAGAAGTAGAATGCCCCTGAGTTCAATCCCCAGTACCGCAAAAAAAAAAAAAGAACCTGCGACCCTCCTGTCTCAGCCTCCCAAGTACTGGGATTACAAGCGTGCACCATTACATCCAGCCAAGAAGCCACTTTATATCCACTAGGATGGCTACAGTAAAAAGGTAAACATTAACAAAAATAATAGGGAGATAGTGGAACTCTCATACTTTGAGGATGGCAATGCAGCTGCTCTAGAAACCAATCTGGCAATTCCTTAAAATATTCAACATATAAAGCCGGGCGTGGTGGCGCACGCTTGTAATCCCAGCATTCGGGAGGCTGAGACTGGAGGATCCGGGTTCGCAGCCAGCCTCAGCTACCTAGTGAGGCACTCCGCAACTTAGTGAGACTCGGTTTCAAAATAAAGAATAAAAAATAGGGCTGGGGGTGTAGCTC